>JAOSYY010000009.1:1079228-1112362 GCA_025727935.1 Hebomoia glaucippe | reverse complement strand
GTGCGCAAAGACCCTGCTCTGGTCGCTCACGCACCCGCTGTACTCGCCCACGCCGCCCCAGTCGCCAGCTACGCTGCACCAGTTGCCAGCTATGCTGCGTCTCCACTCGCGTACGGAGCTTACGCCGCTCCCGCCGCATACGCCGCTCCCCTGGCTTACGCCGCCCCCGTTGCCATCAACACCTACGCCGCTGCCCCTCTTGCCCATGGAGCCGTCGCGTACGGATCGGCTTTGGGTTACGGATACGGCGCTCATGGACTCGGCCACGCTAGGCTGGGATATTAAATGGTACCTAAACGTATATAAAGTTATCTGTGATTTATTATAATTGAAATAAACATATTATTGTTTAAAAATATAATGTATTTTAAATTTACCTACTTAATTTAAAAAAAATCCTTCATCTGTTTTTAAAAATACACTCATAACATTTTTTAAAATTTCACTATATGTATAAAGGCGTTAATAAAACTTATGAAATATTATCCTGACAGCCCTTATAGAATATTATTTTTAAAAGACAGAAATAGAAATAGAAATAGTAACATGTTTTTATTTAATAACATTATATTATATGTTTCTCTTATAACTGTCAACCTAAATTCTACTTGTTTTTATATATAGATACAGACAAAAACCATATTCACATACTCTATTATCATGAAATAAAATAATACTTAGAAAATTTCAAAATGACTAAAATACCGTTACAAAATCGATATACGAGTATCAGGCTAAGATTACGAAACGACTTAACTGATTTCATTTGGTTTTTTAAAAGCTTTATAATACATTGAGGTTTTGAAAAAAAAATGAAGAACATGAGAAGGCAAATTCGAAAATTTTAATAAAAATTGTAACATGATATTAAACATCGTAGTTGCATCAAATCGTTTGATTTATACAAGAGACATAAAAGCCAGTGAAATCGCGATGAACTGAAAAATACTAGTGTTAGCATATATAAAATTTTTGATTCCACACAAGATAGTAAATGAATTCTGAAACATTGAAACTTTAAACTCTTATTTCACGTGACACTTGAAACGGTTGTTTTAAGTGTAAGTGTGATAAAGGCTCATCTTTTGTCCTTCCCCATTTCTAATACATGTCTATACCAATTTTAATTATAATGTGCTTGTTCAGGCATAACAACGTTACTTTCATATTTTTACTATTACTGTATGTACGGGTGGTACTGCGATTAAATCGAGGACGTCCTGAGGAAAGGCCACGTCCAGAGTGTGTGTAACCGGACCTGTATGAAAACACTTATGGGAGTAGAGGAAGCGAAAAAAGTTTATGAGGTTCCTAGCAATTGAAAAGCCGTACTCCCTACCTATCCCTAAGGGAAAAAGACGTGATAATATGTATGAATGTATGTTTTAATACTAGTATGGTTTGAATATACCTACCATGAGTGCAGCTAATTTACCCGAGATTGATACCGTGTGACTAATTGGTAAAAGTTTTGTACCTGAACTTTATACGAAGGACTTTTATTTAAAGTTTAGATTGTTTAGTACATTAAGTATTAGTTCCACGACTAATATTTAATGAATTCACCAGATTGTTATCACGATTTTGTTTGGGACTTTTTGTGTACTGACCTTATGTATAATTGTAGTAATTGGATTTATTACTGCAGCGGTAAGCGTGTTAGGAATTCGATAGACTTGTCTACTCTCGGGTTTTGCTTAATAGCATACTCTACATAATGGGTACTTTAATGGATTATTTAAAAGATCTGATAAAATAAATGTCCGTGAGTTGTAATAACCAAATGTAGCCATTGACGTGAAAGCAAAGAAAGGACGGACTTGAACAATTAAAATGCAGTAGTCATTAAAATAATTGTGAAAATTAAAATGCATGATATCATTCAGTGTAGAAAATTATTAATTAAAAAATAACATTAAGGTAAAGTTAAGTAAATAATTCGTTTTCTATACATTTTTTCACTCGCTAGATTTATGGTATTATCATTTGAACTAATTATCATATATTATTATACAAAGTTTTATACTGATTATCATTTTATTTTATATTAGTTATGAGTGAAACTATAATAATAAAATATTTTGTAGGATTTTTAGAGAGATTATATTTTCTAAATATCATTAGAATACCATAAGTAAAATATTTAATTCTGAATATTGTGTTAATGTATAACTAAGCCTTTTTTTGATGCGGGTTAAAAGTATTACCTATATTGTGATATTCAGCCTTCCATAGTTACTCTGCTATCGAACTCTATACGCTCTCAAAAACTAGGAGAGTATACTCACTAAACCTTCCCTAGCTTTCCAACACTATCCGGTTTCACCGTCGGCAGATCCACGGGATCAAGGTTACAAAACTACCATGGCATGTATAGGTAGGTCGGAGAGTAGGAAGTGAACTATTTTATTTTTTATTTTTGATAAACTTTTTTTTTTTAAATTTATGATTTGGCATTAAAAATACATATAACCTTCAATGTTCTCCGTTTACCCTACAAAGCTAATTTTTAATACCCACACTGATCGATAGCTAATCAATTGTCAATCTATCACTAGCAATATTTTATAGGACAAAACAACGTTTAGCGGTCAGCTAGTAACATATAGTAAAATAAATAGGTATACGACTATATGGCAACAAATAGTTAAAAAAAAATATTTATACTATTTGTATACAGATAAAAACTCACCAGAAACTATATGACATTGATGTTTGTTAAAAGTAACTGATTTTGTAATAAAGTTTATTGTTTCTGGAATTGCTTACTGCTTTGAAACTTTCTAAGTTTGCAATTGTTCTTGAATATCACGATTACTGTGCAGCTTAGTGTGTTATATACTTTAGTGAATACAAGTTTGTAAACCTTTAAAATTTGTAGTAAACTTTAAAATTCGCAAAGGAATTTAAATGCCAATTATTATTACGTATTATTTAAAATAATGTCAACCACTGAGAATAAATAATAAAAAGTAGTTTTCATTTTGTTGTTCTATTAAGGTTTCGAAGGAGTTAATATTGAAAACAAGGGAGTTCTGTAGGTACACAATAAATCTTTACACGTTTATTTCACATCACAGCATTTTCATTCATAACATCATAGTCAGAAAAATTAAATACATAGATTAATTAGTTGCTAGGCCAGTTCTTAGTAATGTAATCCGAGACCATGAGCGCCGTAGGCAGCACCGTGACCAAGAGCAGCTCCATAAGCGTGACCACCGTAGGCTCCGAGGGCGAGGGGGGCGCCGTAGGCAGCACCATGCGCCAATGGGGCAGCGACGGCACCGTGCGCCAAGGGAGCGGCGTAGGCTACAGGCGCAGCGACAGCTACTCCTCCGTGGTTAACTGAGGTAGAGTGTGCAGAGTATGACACGGAAGGTGCAGCGACTGCAACTGGGGCAGCGTAAGCCAAAGGAGCTGCGTGCGCCACCGGAGCAGGTACGACGGGAGCGGCGTGTGCGAGTGGGGCAGCAACAACGGGTGCAGCATGAGCGACGTGACCGATGAGGGCGGGGTCCTTGCGTACGATAGCGTTAAAACCGGTGTGAGCATTAGCGGCGTAATCTACTGTCCGCCGGGTACCGTCAGACTCGAGCAGCGAGTACTGGCCGACTACATTGTCTCCATGGCGGGTCTCGTGCTGGCTCTTGACGTCACCGGTGTGAGGATCCGCTACTCCGTAGGAGAAGCTGGTGTAGTCAGCTCCATGGATAGCGCTGCCCTGTGCAGCGGCTACCAAGACGGCAAGGACGACGAACTATTTAAAAATAACTTATCAATTAATTATGTATGTATATTTAATGGGAAAGATATATTGATAGTCTATCTAAACAAAGAAGCCGAAAATTATAATCATTCTCTACTGTCTAAATATTTTTTAAGTAAACGAGGTACAAAATATTTGTCTCGATTACATTGTATTAATTTCTCCGTACTATAAAACCCGAGCGCGATTATCGCTAACTGACCTTAGCTGCCATTTCGATGTGTATGGTTTTGCTGCACAGTGAACTGTGAATGTTAAATCCTGGCTGAGATAGGGCTTTTATACGGGTCCTGAACAATCATTCGGCGCTATTAATAGGAAATAAATGACAGGTCCACTCTAGGTCAAGTAAAGTGAATGTTTTTTAGAGTTCAATTTCGTCAGACACAATTATTGGCTATGCGGAACTAGTCGGAGCAATGGCTGCCGGACCACGCCGACGGATATTGTATTGACATTAATATTGATAATTTGTAGGAAGCTCAAATCATAACAACAATGTGCGACGGTCATGGATCACTGACGCTAGTCCTACAAGTGATTGATGGTTATAATTGATTGCATGAGAAAATAACTCATTGCTTGTAAATAAATTAAACATATTTTTCCCGAAATAAGAATTAAAATAATGGAGTTTAATAATTTCGAGAAAATACACTCATGTCTACCTATTTATTTAATGAGTATTCTAATGTAACTCAATTTTTTTAAATTCACTTAGACGTATAAATAACATAATCACTTTTAGGGGAGATTTATTTTCCTTTTAATTGTCATATTAAAAGTATTTTTATGTGTATACGTAGTGAGCATGATAATATTGTAGTTAGATATTGGAGGCTGGAATCGACCTCGTGACGAATTAAAGTGTATTTTTCCAATTAGAGAAATTTATATATGTTCCAATCATACATGTTTTTGTAGTTAATATTTAAAGGCACTTATTTACTCCTGTTAAATGAAATATTATTATTAAAAATACAAGAAATATTCGCGTTTAGATTTTATTTATTTACAGTATTTACAATATACGGTTCAGCCGAACACATAGATTTATAAATTGCATTTTGTTGAAATAATTTGAGCTTCGTTGTTGACTTAGTAGATGATGGGGTTAGCGTAACCGTAGGCGCCTAACCGCGCGTAAGCGTAGGGGGCGTAAGTCCGGGCGATGGCTAGGGGGGCAATGGGGGCAGCAATGGGGGCAGCGACGGGAGCGGCGATCACCGCGGGGTCTTTCCGGACGAGAGCGTTGAAGCCTTCAGCACCAGCGGCGTAGTCGACTGTCCGCTGGGTGCCGTCAGATTCCAGAAGTGAGTACTGTCCCTGAACCCGGTCACCGCTGCGAGTTTCAAACTGATGCTTGAAGTCACCAGTGTAGGGGTCTGCTACTCCATATGAGAAGCTGGACAAGTCGGTGGCGCTGACAGCAGCCAACAGAGCGAAAAGAATGACACACTGTGAAAATAACAAATTAAAATTATCAATTATGAAAAAATCTTAATCAAACTATATTGGTGTTGGTTTTCAGTATTCAGGATTTTCTTTCAAAAAGATTAACATTTCAAAACATTACAATTCAGTTTATGCTTAGCTTATAATTCGATATAATTACATTATAATTTCGAATTTTGACACGATTATTAAATGTAGATTACAAATTTTCTTTCAAGATTTATTATAACTTTGGTAATTGTAACTAAAACGAATATTTTTATAAATTATGATAATATTAGCTTACCTTTGCAACCATTTTGAGGATTGTAGATGTTGTTGTGACTTCGTTGATGAGTCCTGATAATCTGATGCTCTCAATACTTCGTAAAACCTTTTTATATTATGCTTAAGATCCAGATGGACCTGTTTAAGAAGAAATTCAGGAAATGAATAAAAGTCAAGTTCGTCAGGACGATGCACTTTTAGAAAATATAAATAAATTTACCATTCTACCTCAGCCGACCTTGATCAAAGTATATGTCCAGTGTCCACCCAGTAAAAGTCATTGTAAAGTCGATATAAATTGCGCGCTGTGTTTATGTTCCTCATTTCGTCGAAGTCTAATTAAGCTGAGTTTCATTATTTGTAAATCATATTGTTAAAAAAAAACTTTTTAATGCAATAAATAATTATAGCATTAAAAAACTTACAAGAACGATTAGAAAAATATTGTTATTTGTATAAAAAAATAATTGATAAATAAATAATAAAGAAGCCAACTTGCAGTTCATGCGAACTAATAAACATCTTTTAAAATTGATTATCTATATACAGGTTGTTTGAGAACTGTTTCCGAAAACGAAGACGGGTAATAGTACAAATGACACCTTTGATGAAGGGACTGAAAAAGAATCGATCCTGACAAAAAAAGACATATTTTTAATACTTTATTAGCATTATTTAACCTCCATCTTGTAAGTACAGTTAATTGAAACGATAGTTTTATAAAAATACATTACTAAAAAAAAACCAGCAATGCAGCATGATATCAAATACAACTGGAAATATATACATAGACAAGCATTTCAAAGGAATCTGCGATTAACGACACCTTTACTACTGATATAAATAAATTATGACAAGTGAAATATTATAAAAAGTTATTTAATGTAAATTTTCAAATTGCAGCAAAATGCTTTGCGTAAATGCCATTTAATATTTATTCTATGTAAAATAATTTTGCAACAAGCGACCCAGATACTAATTATCAAACGTAGAATTAGTATAAACTCAGAAACTTGAAAGTACTATGTAGAACTGTGAGGACTGTATTTATAACTATATGTTATTTTTTTGAAACTAATAATAGAACATTATTTAAATGGCAAAGTAAATTAAATGTATTAGTCAAAAACAAACAATTTTACGACCCATGCATTTCATTTTGTTGAACATTTAAAGTTTATTTCGTTTAAGTTTCACATCATTCTTATAGGATTTTGAAGGCTATTGGAATTAAAATACAGTAGATAAAGAGTCGTTTAAAGTTATCATACCTTCCTAAAAAACAGAGATGTTATTTTTCAATTTCATTAGTAATACTTATTGTATATTTATTTATATACTTATTTCTGTGTCTGTTATGTAGTGATATTCTGTATAAAAAAAACCGCTGCAGTGTTCTTAAGGCAATATTTTCTTTGAACTTTTCTCAAAAACATTAAAATTTTTATATAATTGCATTATACTACTGTGGAGAATAAAACTTATTAGTTTTATATATATAGATCCTGCTTTTTATCACACAGGGACGTGTTTCCAACTCTAATTTCTTATCATGAAATCACCCACCCATTTTCCCCTTATCATATATGAAAACAATAACTAATTAATTATTACTGATAAAACATTCACGTTTTGTATGGAGTTTCATGATTTAATAAAACGGCTATTGATGACATTGAGTCAATCTTGAAGTCTATTTAATTTTATTTTATGATACATATTAACATATTAGTTCAGCCAATAAAACTAGTTATGTGTCAAAATTTATCAAAAGCCATTTATCCATTATATTATTGTTATATATCATTATTATATATCATTATATTATTGAATGTATTTTAGTTAATTATTTTAAATAATTAACTAAAATACATTCAAAAATTTATAACACTACTATCGGACCGGACAGACGTTGTCCTGTTCAACCGTCTTGAACATAAATTCTTTTAAATTTTTGGACCAAATGATAAATGTAAGCCATTCTCGAAAACACTTCAACACACACAAAAAAAAAAAAACATTCAAATCGGTCCAGCTCTTTAGGAGGAGTTCATTGTCAATATACGTACAGAAGAATTATATATATATGGAAGATAGATATATTTATGAATACTAAAGGGAATCGCTTCTTGGAACCTCGAGGAAAATCATCGATGAAGCAAAAGTAGAGAATTGCTTTTATTGTAAGTATATTGGGTTTATCTTGAATATTCTAGTTCATTTGCACGCCACCATCTGAGATAATGCGATCAAAGAGATTTTGTATAAAAATGTACAAGGCGTTCGTGTTAATTATTACACGGTTCACTTGTAAAGGTTTATTACCCACTGGTGAGATTGAACTTAAAATTCAAGTTCTTTTAAATACATTGATATACGAGAGATATTATAACATATTGATGGATATAGACAATTGGTACCTATTTAAAAGTATCGTCATGGAGATATAAAAACATTAAAAAAGGGGAATTTACAAAAAAAAAATTGCTAAATTATAAATAATAAGTACAAACTAATTTTATATTTATTATTTAGGGTACTATTCATTCATAAAGAAATAAAAATCATTTTAAATTACGAGTGCCATACTATATTTAAATAAACAGTCAAAGGAACAATATGCGAGGTTTTTACTATTGACATCAGTACTTTTTTAATATTTAATACCAAAGGTTGTTTTGGTAGGGGTGGAGAACTGTCGAGAGAGAAATGGTGGGGGGAGTAGAGCTAGCACAGTTCTGGCAGCCTTGGTTCTCGTTGGTAACAGCAGCCGTCGCTGTGGTTGGGCGAGAAGGTTCTTCCTGGTATTGTTGTTGCTGGTGTTGTTGCTGCTGTTCAAGCTGTTGTTGTTGCTGGAGCTGTTGTTGCTGTTGTTGTTGTTGCTGCTGGAGCTGTTGTTGCTGTTGTTGCTGCTGTTGCTGTTGGTATTGTTGCTGAAGCTGTTGCTGTTCCTGCTGGTGCTGTTGTTGGAGCTGTTGCTGGTGATGTTGTTGCTGTTGGAGTTCTTGCTGTTGCTGATTGTTTCGCTGGTTTTCTTGAGCAATCTGGTTATCCTGAGCGATTTCATTTGCTTGGGGAACTCTGTTAATTTCGATTGGATTGACTAAGGGTTGGTTGCTAACCGTTGCCAGAAAACCGGTAAGATCGTTGGCTTGATAATCTACGACTCTTCTGATGCCATCAGGCTGGATTAAGGAGTATTGTCCAAGAACGGTGTCTCCACGTCTAGCTTCTGATTGAGATTTAAAGTCTCCTGTGTGAGCATCATTGACGTGGTATGAGAAGTCGTAGGATGTTTGTGGTTCTTGAAAATGTTCTAGAAAGATCGGTACCGGTGCTGGTTGCAGGAACATACATGTGACGGACATGATAAGACCGGAGAAGATGATAATCTGTAAATATATTTTTTGATGAAAAAATAGAAAGAAAAACATGTCTTGAAGAACTAGATAAGTACAATTCAAAATCATTTTAGTTGATTCATTGATACGGTAATTTGACACAAGAAATATATATAAAAAGCTAATAAATCCAATTCGTTTATCTGCTAAAGTATAAAAGCATTAATCTCGGTTCAAAGACCTAACAAGGTTAAAGAAAAAACTAACGAATTTCACATAGACGATCATTTATTTATAGTTGCATTAAGATTGACTATTAAAAATTTGAAATCCAGAGATATTGAGAAGATAATTGAAATAATCAATTAATAAAACAAGTTACCTTTTGAACCATGTTGATTTGTTTGATGGATGTGTTCACAGGATTGAACTGTTGACGAGTGTGATTATGAGATAAAATCTCCACAATTTATATGTAAATAAATGAAAAATGATACCGTATTTCACAATCAGAATTCGATATACGATATCATGTGGATTAGAATGTTAAGACAAACTATTGTAGGTCTAGATTACGTCTGTAATTCAATCAGTTTGTCACTTTTCAATCATTTGGCATTGTTAATATTGTGAAGGAATGGTTCATCAATTTTTTTAGGAAAAAGACCTTCATTTGAGTATAGGTGGACGAAAATAATTCTATGTATATGATGTATAAAAGTACCTTATTACTAAAAAGTATGAGCTACATTACGAATAATACCAATATCGTTTTCATAATTCAATCATTTGTAATATGAAATATCTTATCTAGTGTAATTTTTTGGTAGGCTTAAGGATTCATGAAACTTGAATTAAGTTATTCGCGTTAATAAGCGACGGTAAGGCACTTATAGAAATATAGAAATACGTCTCACCCAAAATATATTTAAATAGCCTATAACATCTTATATTAATATAACACAAATTAACAAACAAAAGCAATTTCACATACGCTTACGGTTTTGGTAATCATCATAAATCGCATGATGACCTCTGCGAGTCAGGCCTTACGCAATCTGTTACGAAAGCGAACCTGTAGTATAATTAGCCGACCGTGGCAATGAACTTGCAGCATCTTCAGCCGAAATCACGACCTCAATACTTTTGTCATAATATATTTTGTCAATGTAACTTCACTTGTAATACTCTATAATAAAATTGAAATTTGGTTGGCAAAATGTTGAGTAAATAAGACAATTTTTTGTATTATTTTTATTTGGTTTGTTCAGGAAATAATACAATTCATAGCGACTATATTCTACAAATCACCGTAACTCGACATTTTTCGAATCCAAATTTTATTGTGATTTCAAATACTATTTTTACAATGTACACAACTTAAAAATAATTTTACTATATGGTTTACTCTATTCGCAAGCGCGGGCATTTTTATGTTCGTAATTTGATTGTCAATATTATTGATGATGAACAAATTCGTCGAAATTGGTCCAGTCATTTCAGGTATTAGCGTACATAAAAAACACACACTGATATTTTGAATTGAGTTTTTGCACATACCGTATGCGTTTTGCACTCTCATATTTGTTAAGAAGAAAATATTATTACAATAAACTTAAAAAATTCTTTAATTATATGTATGCTATTATTTAATCCAGAGCGGTTCAAGTCATCATTATAAGCACAACTCTTCGTTTATTACATGTTAGTAATAAATAGGGTGATTAAAAGTCATATCCGTTACTATAGTTCAATCTCGTATACCGTAATGCTTTCTAACTTCGTCTTATTATGATCTTTGATTACAGTTGTGGTAAAGTTATTAATTGGATAATGTTTTACATACTTGAATATAGGATTACGTAAATACTTTACCATTCATTCTTCACTCAATATTAATATCGCAACGGTGATATATATATTTTTTTTAATTTCCCATGATTCTTTTGATCATATTTGAATACTAATATGTGATATGTGAATGACAAGTAACAATCAATTAGAGTTAAAATTGTACAGGAACAAATACCGTTTCGATTTAAATTATGTACTCCTGAATGCGCTAAAAAAGTATTATTGACCTAGAACGGGTATTTTTAGACATTATAGTAATAATTTATGCTAAATCTTGAGGATTCTAAACAAATATTAAAAATGTCACATATACGAGTGTTTGTAAGTATATTTATATATGTAAGTATTATTTATTAAATAAATATAAAACAGCAAGACCCTGCACCACACTATAGCCTTGAATTGATTCCGGTAAAACTGGCGTTAGATTCGTATCACTTAAGTTTTAAAGGTAACTTGCTCGGTACTGGAACAATTAAAATACTTATGTTACTTGATTGCTTTAAATATATATTTATTATATCTAAAAAAAAAAACAATAATCTCACACATCCTATTAACGTCTATAAATAATCTTTCAAACTTCAAAATTTTAAATATTACCCCGACGATTAACCAAACGCCTAAACAGAGTTTCACGAGGTTTTGTTAAGAGCCAACTTTGTCTGATTTACAAAAAAAAGTGCGCCAATGTCGGCAGATACATTTAGGAGCTACCACGCCATAAGCACATATCTGTTTTTTAGTACTACTAATCACGAATTTATTGTGGAGTTTGTCATAAAATATTTAAAAAAATATGTAATGTACCTTAAACAATGTAATAAATGTTGAGTACTATACTTTAATTATACTTAAAGTTCCTCAGTTTTGATTTATTTTTAAAATACAATTATCAGTTTTGCAGTGGTTTGTAACACTTAGACCTAGATTTTCATTATTAGTTCTTGTGGATTGTACTATTTAATTAAAGAATTAACCCGAAACAACAGAAACATTTTTAAATACCAATTTTAAAGGTTTATTCTCACTGTGCAACCTCTTTTCCGAAAATAAAAACCTACTTGAACATAACATTCTTGGCAATTTCAAAAGGTTACATTTGACGTTCTGTCGTTATTTTAATTTATTGAAATATTTAGAAACAATACTATTATGTAGAGCAAGGTTGTATTTAATTATCAGCCATTTACATCACTGTATTTAAAATATTTTGTTTTGAACTAATCATTTAATTTATTTAAGCAACGTAATTCTTAATATAAAAACTATTTTTATTTAAGTTCTCATATATTTCGTTATCAAATTTTATCTATGCTAAGAAATAACATTAAGGTATCATATCGTATAAATTAAGGTTGTAAGATTAAAATAACAGATTTCTTGTTAATGAATATATATAGAGTACGAAGCTTAATGTATAAAAAGTGTTAATATGAACAAAACCATCCGACTGTCTGTCTACCTCTGTTTGTTCCCGCTAATCTCCCATGTAGCAGACTGATATCGATTATACTTTCACAGGCAGATATACTCATAACATTCATGCAATGCATACGTACAATCAACGCGGGAAAACTCGGGGCGAACGACTAATCTTTATAATAAATACAAGATTTCAATAATTTTTACCATCTCTTAATGTTGCCTATTTTTGATTTATAATTCCTGGAGGTATTGTTGTTAAACGTTGCTTGTACATGGCTGTTTTATAGTTTGTCATTAAAATAGATGCACATGCAATGCGGCTACCAGACGTCAATACTGGGAATAATGCCAAACGCCCAAATTATAAAATGTATTACAATAAGTACTTATTACAATATTTACAAATAGTATTATCCTAACTACAATTTTAGGCTTGTCCTAAAAGTTTCTTATTTAACATTAGAATTTATAAATAGCAAGAATACAAAACTGTTTACAATATATTTTGTATATAGAAATTACAATTAGAAATCAAATTTGAATTTTGAATAATACGCTAACATTCATAAAACATTAAGATCTTTTAATAGATCTAGTTAATATTTTAGCAAACTTGAGTGTGGAAACATTTAGGTCTTGTAAGTTTGTAAGCAGGAAAATAAAATATAACTACGTAGACAGGTCGAAGTCTTACTTCGTTTTATAAAAAGCACAACAATAAATCAAGACGAATCCTCGGAGCCAGTTTATTTGCATTAAGCTCGTCTTCGGTCGCTGACACTGTCATAAGATGAGCATGAATGGACGTAGTATTCGTTAATAAGGCTGGTCACATACGGAATGAATTTCTTTCTTTAACCTCAGCAACCGGACACGCTTAGGAGCGGAGTTTCAAGAAAAGGAGATTGAGAAATGACTGTTTACCTACTACTTTTCAAAATATCAGAGAAAGACTCATATAAATGTGTTTGTATCGAGCGGTAGTGGGGTACGATATAACCTTTTATCATACTTGTTATGATGTTACTTATAACTTTTTAATTTTACAAACAATGCCTATTAGTAAAAAAAAATTGATTGGCAAAATATATTTGATATTATTTTTAATTTAGTCAATATTCATATTTACAAAAAATCATAGTGGAACATTACAGTTAATAATATAAAACAAGTTGCTTTGTTTCTAAACAGCCTTATATTTGTAACTGTTGGTAGTGCGCATGATTCAGCACTTTGAACGGAATGCGGATTGAAAGTGAACCGGTGGGTACGGTCAGCAATATTGTATCGAGCTTAGAAATTACATCGATAACAACAGGGTAGTAGCCCATAGATAACACCATTATTGTGTAACTATTGACTAACTGATACTGGGCTATTGTGTAAGAAGTGTACAAGACTTATCTTTAGTTAAACACTATAGTATAATATTTTCATTAATCTGTTACGTATTAGACTTACCTTAGGCTAGACTAAATTGGTGCTTACCTTTCTTTATTAAAGTATGCAAAATTCAATTATGTTTTATTAAATAGAATAATAAATAATTATACCATTTTACTTTATTTTAAAAGACTTTAAAAATGATAAGACTTACTACTTGACTGTTTTTATACATTTCGTGACTTGTTCGTTTATACAAGTGTACAATTTCATTTAAGATACAACTTATAATAATCTAAAACTGAAACTATAACCTGTAATATATTATTAATTGGGTTCTTGTGATAGTTTAAATCTTTAATATTATTCAGTCATTATAATAATCAAAAATACTTTATGTATAGTTTAGTTAACGTTGTTTTATTTTTGTAACTCTTTTTTGTTGTCTGTACTTCTAGGCGGGAGCATGCGTACGCGCCGCCAAGGCCGTCTCTTTGTTCAATCTCGACGACAGACTTATTACTGCCAGATATATTTGTTGATTAAATTATTAATTATTACTTCTTGTATCTGTAATGGGAAAATTTAAGTATTACATACTAGTGTTTAATGGTTTTACGATATTTAAAATAGTTTTAAATATTTTTTAAAAGTTTACATTGAATTCTATGCAAACTTTTTAACAAGAATATTACATATTGATATGGCGTATATATTTTTTGTTTTATTTAGTATTTTTGCCGGTTAGAGCGTTTAATTTAATCTAAACGCAATTTGCACTTCACGAATTTTCGAAATATGGAGTATGGTTCACAATTGTTACTGAAAATTGATAAAAACGTGGCTTAATCATAGAGAGTTGATTTTTTTAAATACTGATAATAAAGGAGTAGATGACATTTATGAAATAATTTATACATTTGTCTGCTAATGCCAGACTCTCCCATAAAGTGTGCAGCACACTCTTATATGATTGTTTGAGATAAGTACCTACTTAGTTTAATATTAAGTCGTCATTATTCCACCACGTACGCTGAGAATCCTTAACATTTTTTGGCATCAAATTAGTATTTTTGGAGTGTGTAGAGCAAATCGAATACAAGAAGCTTTAAAAAATTCTACTAAGTATAAGACAACGCCAGCCTTGGTTGACTAAGAAATAACAGTCATAGTGAGAGGTCAGTATGATTCTAGGTCAAGTTATTCACTTTGAAAGCCTACTACATAATAGAATATGTAAGGCACCGAATACACTATTAACTTCTAAAATAACTTTTACGTGCTCATTGTCTAGCGGCAAGTAGAGCTCCGGTAGTACCGAGTGATTTTAGAGCTGATTCCCGCCTGGTTTTAGATGTTTATATTCTATACTAAGTGTTTAGGTTTTTACAGTCATGTGTATCATATTTTATTATATCTGAATATTATTTAATACAACCTACTTGACCACTATAAATAATTTAATTTTTATAATTACAGTTGGATCTATATCTATCGATTAATTAAGTATTAACAATTATTTTTACAGTATACAAGTTTGCAAAATATCTTTTAAAACCATTTCTATTAAAAATGAGAAATATTTATATTGTGTTTTATAAATAATGCTTAAAATTCGAGTATTTTTACTGAAGTAGAAAGCCATAGAGTATGAATGATCTCTAAACAGTACGTTACAGCATGATAAGATCTTGTATATTCTAATCATAAATTTAATCTGTTATGTGCCTAAGTGCCTATGCAGCGTGAGAATTCACTGGAACATAATCACATTATAATTGACCTAAGTTAAATTTCAACATAGTTGGAAAAAAGATAACAGTATCTTATTTCAAACTTTTTTATTCGTCAAGCAACATGGTTCTAATAGGTTACAGTTTTACAGCAATGTAAAAAAGTGTTTCTGGCGAATTTCACAAAACGATTTTTATTTCAAATTATACTTATATATCAAAAAGAGAAAAGAAAATAATAAAAAATCCGTACAATACGTTTGTTCAAAAGCTAAATGATTACTAGGGCTCGATAATTTTCGTTGCTATTGTTATACAAAAATTTATTATAGTCTGTATTTGACTTTTTATTGTAAGAGTTCATTCGTTTTAAAAATAAACACTGGTTTTACAATAAGATGTGGTCTACTTTTATTAAAAAAAATTTGAAGGTGATTTCTCATACTTTTCACACAGGAGCTTAAAGTGGTCTGTTTTTTATTCTCAATATGTCTCAACCAGTACAATAAAAATATATTTAAATGTTTAATCCACCAAACTAATTGAAGGTTATTGAGCCAAAAATCTTTAAAGATTTTTGTTATTATACACAATAATACTTAGTTAATTTATACTTTAATTAATTTACTTAAATAACTTTAATTGTTATTGTTACTGCAAAAGCTACTTTATACATAAATTATAAGATTCATGAGTAGGAATTTGAAATCAATTTTTCTATTTTTAATTTATTGGTGCTTGTTCTACTATTGTTTATGGTAAATTTGGGAACTGATAGTAAAAAATGATAATAAGAGTTTACCCAGAAGGATTATAGATAACAACCTCGATTGAAAGCAAGTTTTATCTCTAAGAATTATCTGTCAGAGGTTTTGTATACTAAATTTTAATAGAACAATACATAAAATATTTCCGTATTTTGATACCCACATATCGGCTACCTGAAATAGGTCGTACTTATTATACTACAGGCGTGCATAACATTTGATTTCAATTACCACTTGCCCGCGTCGGTGGTAACCTTGGCCACTTCCTACCGTAAAAGTAATCTTGTTTATTTGTTTTTACCATATTTTTAAGCTTTACATATAATTGTTTCAAATTACATTGATCTTTTACAACTTTTATAATGAAAATCAAAATATACGATGTCGGATTACTTAAAGATACGATGAAATTAAGCTCATATAATTTAGAGTGTGTACAGGTGGAGCTATCGCTGTATATTTTGTAATGGCATTGATATGGTACCGAATTCATTGTAGCGACCTCTGTAGTATATTATGTATGGTTTGTTTACCTTTATCTCTAGTTATAACATTTGCCTATGATCCGGAAACGTATTGTCTATGGAAAATAAGATGGAAAATAAGATGGACAATAAGCTAATAATTTACTACATTTATATGGAGTTACAACGTTTCATTTACAAGTTTAAAAGTTTAGAGGGGATCTTTAGAAATGGTGTAGAAGTAGATCACATATGTACTTCATTCTTATAATAAACAAAACGATCTGAGTGAGCATTCTAAATTTAAAAGGCGTACGTTCTACAATGTAGTTCATAAAATATCTATTTGTATCCACCGCCAGAGCGCGTTCTATTTCTAAACATTCAGTTAATGTTGGGCGTCGACCTCCTTTACTTTTATTATCTCCTGGTACCAATGGGGCGTAAAGTGACGGTGGTGACGTAGCAGACATACGCCCGTCACTGTCACACCCTTGTCAATGTCGATTCTGACGTAGTAGCAAAAGCGGTAAAAAAGGTGAAAATTATTTTGTGCAGTTCGCTTTTTCCTCAATGTTCACGTTGAATTAATTTTATAATATCACACATCCACTTTCCTGTATTATATTTATTATGTTTTCGAGAAGGCATACTTAAAGAATTTTAATTATAGATGACTGATTAAAATCTGAGATTCTGGAAGGACTAAACAAAAGTTTTTGTAACTCTTAATTACTTTTACAAATTACTTAAAATATGTTTGTTTATTTATTCGTAATAGGGATTCTATGTTATTTCTTTGTTTCATGAAATTAAATTGGATTAATAATTTATACTAGTTTTTATTATGCTTGATTAATGAATGTTTTCTGATCAAATAAGTCATTAAAGATTCAATGTAGTTATACATAGCTACATAAAATTACATCAATTAACTTTGAAAGGATCATTCACTCCTTTAAAAGTACATTTAAATTATTTTAGAGTATATTTTTTATTCTTAATTAATTTGGATAATATTTTAAACATGAAATTGTTGATACTTCAAAACAAATATGTTCTCTAAATATTTTTGCATATTTTATTCAGTAAATAATTAACGCTTTAATTTGAGTTTGTTTTTATTTCATTGCAACCACAGAGGATGAGCCTCAAGGACCTGAAATTTCCTTGAATTTCAGGAATAAGGTTAAGAGTACCAGGTTATAAGCAATGTATAGAATATTTGTGAGTTTTGATCATGCGTAATATTGACACTTGACACTGTGGAAACAGTTCATGAAACGGCATTCAATTTGAATTTTCAGGAATTACATCCAATAAGAAAACATGTTATGAATTATATAATACACTTATTATTGTACATAGTATACCATGTATATTATATACATTGTTATCGTGTATACTTTTATTTAACAATTACTAAGACTGAGCGGTAAAAAACTAATAACGTACTTATAAACTAATACGTTTTGTTTATTTTTTCCAACTTTTC
Source organism: Hebomoia glaucippe (assembly GCA_025727935.1). NCBI lineage: Eukaryota > Metazoa > Arthropoda > Insecta > Lepidoptera > Pieridae > Hebomoia > Hebomoia glaucippe. Next base: position 1,094,406 of record JAOSYY010000009.1, on the reverse strand, counting down.
GAGTACTACTATGTAAAAAATACTTTTAATTTTTTTTAGACCTCAACTATTATATTTAATATAATGAACCGAATTAAATATAATTCACTATTTTTTTAAATATAATATGACGACATTTAGTTTTCCTGAAACTTTACGATTTCAGCTGTTCTATGAAACATGAACCATGAATAACTTTGAAACAAAATCTCAACACGTATCAACTTCACAGACTGCTTGGCGCTTCCCGAATTAACTTCTATCCTGTTCAGTCGCACCCCTATTTTTAGTATATACTTGTCTCGCTCGCTTTCCCCCGGCTTTTCTTGAGCATGCGCAGTAGTTTCACACGTGCTCCGATTACTTCTGGTATTTTATGTTCGCCTAGTATCGGGCGCGCCTAGGGCGGGCGACGCGCCGCCGCCCAGCGCCGAATCCGCCCTACAACACTACTTCTCTTCAGAAGCTATCACGAACGTCGCCTCTCCGGTCCGTTTCGAGTCATTTCCGAGGAAAATAAACACGTGCGATTGACGCGCCTGGAAAACTTTCGTAACTACATTTTTTAACTTATTTATAATTTATTTTAAAGTTATTTATTTATTTATTTATTCGTAATTAGTTTAATAAAATCTAAAGAAGTGTTTTTGAGTGTTTAGGTGATTTGAGTGATCAGGTGACTGCGTTTGATGAGCATCAACCACACACGACATCACAATGCAAAGACAGAGTTCTGCACCAGGTGAGATCTTTAGATAAACTTTAGTTTTTTTATCTTTCAATGTAATAATTATTGCATATCTGAAATATATTACAGTTAGCTGATTTTTTAAGAAACTATTTTATGCAACATACATTTTGTAACTCATACAGTCATTTTTATCTCAATATACATAGTCAATGTCATTTAAATATGTAAAATCCAAAATCGTGATGGATAGTCAAATAAAATAAAAAGCTTTCTTCTATACCTATTATAAATCTAAAGTAGATACTTTGCTTGAGGAAAAAGAATTATTATATAATGGAGATATAATAAATCATCTTGTCGAGAATTTTTACATCCCTCTTGAGATTTTAATCATCAAACATCTTCAGCGGGGAAGCTAGGCAGCGTTTCACAAGTTATTACTTTATTACAGATTTTATCAGATATTTTACAATAGATTCCTACGGCTGAAGAATGGCTGAATGATATCCATAACATATTCTTCTATATTCTGTTACGGCACTGTTTAAAAACAAAATATTTCTATATTATAAAATTTGGAAAACATGTGTGTAGAACATATAAAAGTGCATTGAAATAAAAGTTACTACATTTAAATTTATAATAATACTAAATTGACCATCTCTTGTAGTTTAATAGAATTTATTTTACATTGTAAATTCTGAGGAAATGAAAATGTCGTTTTATGAAGAGTCAATCTGTTACTTAACTGAAATGAAATATAATTACTGAAACTTAGTCACCCCCTCAAAGGTTCTATACACTAAGTATCTATTGATATCGCAAAAATAAATAAATCTGCATATCATAAGGAAGCTTAATTTATTGTATTACATAGGTAATATAGACTTGCTAATGCTACTGGGGTAGTAATTAACAAAGAGCTATTATAAGTTAAAATGTTAAAGTAATAAGTCAATTCTGTTTTAATAAGTTAAGCGTGAGGAATTGCACTTCAGTACTTATACGTGACGTAATATCTTGAGGGAGTTTTAAGTTCATATTTACTGTTTAAATACATTTGTAGTGAGTATTTTAACTACTTCTTTTAACTAGTGGCTCAAATCGTTAATTACCAACGACATAAAAAAATAGTACGATAAATTCGGATGCAAACGTTGACATTAAATTGCCTGTAAACAATATATATATATAGAAAAAATGTGTTAAAGAAGCAACGAATTATAGAAGAAAAGAAGAATTAAAGAAACAATAAATATTAAATATTTAAGATTTTTCAAATTACTTTAAGCTTTCTTTTGAAATTGTATTGTATTTATTTCTGATTTTCATTTTTTACGTTTTTATTAAATCTCAAAGAGGATTTTGTAATTTATAACAATCAAAGCAGTGTTTAAAAGACATGATATCAACATATACATACGATCTCTCAAAAGTCACTCGAATCTTGTTAAAAATTTTCGTAAAGTACTACCAAGTGAATCTGAATTAGTAGTATAATTTATTTACAATATAAAATAGTATTACTTCTCACAAAGCCCTCAATTTCATTCAACGATAAGATAAAAATAATATACCTAATTAAAGTAAAAGTGCTCTGTTGTAATAAAATGATAACTAAAATCCGATGTTTGAATATCGAATGATTGATGTGAACAGTTTTCAATTAAACTAACTCTTGCGCATTTAAATTATTGACGTTATGATATTTATTTATTAATAATTGACAAAAAAATATCATTAAACGTCAGAAAATAATTGGCTTCTGTATTTAATTGTTCACTATTCACACGCGGTTGTAATAGCTTATGATGTATTTGACCGCATAACCGTTCTATAGAATTCACTGATGGCAGGAGTTCGTCAAAAAAGTTTTTTAACCTCAAGGATTACGCATCTCCGGTTCATTTTATGTCAAAATTCTTCATGGAAAATATGCATGCATTTTTCAGGGTCCAATTTTTTAAACGCGTTGTTTGAATCACATAACTATTTAGAGATCAAAAACGCCACTTGTAATAATTATTCATTTTCTTTTACTCACTTTTATTGGGGCACAACAAAATATTCGGTCATTACATAATATATAACAGTAAAGTAACTGTTAGATTTTTTATTTCCATAGTTTGCAAAATCATGTTTATATTAAGCATTTTCTAAGTTTAAATATAGATCAGCAATTAATCGTTACCTACACCAGAGAATAAAGACTCGGTACAGTCTTCCTTTAATTAACTCCAAAGCTCCCATGCATAAGAAACTAATTGATTTCAATGGTCTTCAGCCCTCTCTTGAAGCACAAAAACCTTCATCGAGGTATAATTTTATCGAATGCTGATTGGTTAAGTAGGGAAGAGGGATCAGAAAATAATTATTACTCCGCGTACAGAAATGGGTCATTCAATAAGGTCGTATTTCAATAAAAATATTCGTATACTCGTACTAAGCTAAATCCTTGCATTAAGATTAATTTATCCGATTGCGAAAAATCCAGGTGAAGGTTTTTGATTTTGGAAGTCTATGTATCTAACGTAGTTACAGAGCAATTTTACCGTAAATTGATAAAGGCTATATTTTAGACAAATATGATAGGTAAATGCAAAATGGCTTCAACTTTTAATATCATTGTTTAATTCATATTTATAACGCTATATGTTAACGTATCGATATTTAATGAATATTTTCAATTTACATTAATAATACTGATGAGAAATATCCAATTTGTAGGTCATACGATTGATGGATATACAGTTTTAAAATTGAGAACTTTTGATCGATAGACCGATGTCCAGAAAACTATTTAATTTGTAAATCATGACATAAACCTATTTGTTAGAATTCACAAAGTCCACCCAATATTAATTAACAATAATATTCTAAATGCCAAAGTAACTTTGTTTTCAGCTTGAATCGACTAATGTAATTTTAGCCAAATAGAATTTTCCCTAAATGCTAATTCAAATCCACGCACTCGGTATTATATTATATAAAAATTCAATATATATTTATATTTTTTATTCGAATGTTTGTTAAAAAATTGAAATAAATCAGTGCATCAATGACATTTTTATAGTATATACGAATTAGAAACGAAAATTAAATTGGTCACGCTATTTAAACTCAGATATTCCTGAAAAAGAATTTGCGAAGAATTTCGAAAGTTGGAGTGCTTCTCCAGAGAAGTCGAAGTAATCTTTTCATTGATAACTTTGTAACAACGTTTTCAATTCTCAAGCTATCACTGAATTGCAGTTCGCTTTTCAAACTTGTTAAATTTAAATTCTGAAAAGAATAATTTATATTGAGTAAAATTATGATTTTTTATTATATAACCTTAAAAGAAACTAGACAAGGTAGACAGTGACAGACAGAAGGTAGACAGTGATTAGTTAGAATTTTGATATTTTAATAATTATGCACATTCTAATAGTGTTCAATTATATTTTACTGTATTGTGATGCAAATTATATGCTCAATTTTTATTAATGAGGCAACAATTATTTGTTTGATTAAAAAGACTTTAAAATGAAATTATTATACAGTTCATTATTGAATAAATTAATGATGTGATGTAGCTAAGGTGTTTATCATCGAGAGATTATGTTCATTTATCGATAAATACCATTAAAAGTATTCTTACATAACTTTATAATACTGAAAGACCAGTTAACAAGTTTGGCTTGCGCTGAAATTGCGTATGTCCCAAGTATTCATAAAGTTACAAAATTCATGTAATATAAACCTTACATAACTTTAATTACTCAGATGAAGTTTTGGCGCTCATGGAATCGTAACTTTGATACATATTACGACTAGTGGAAATCCGTGTGTTGGTCCGCTTGGAGATCTTTGACGAAGACTTAAATTATTAAATAATAACTACTTGAAATTAGAACAATATTGATACACTCACATGAGTGTATCAAGTACATACTTGCACGAGTAGAAAGTGACATATTACTATTTCGGTTATAGTGTACGAATCATTTATATGTGCTTTACAGCACATAAATGATAACAAATTGAATGTACTAAACAGACCGTAGCATCGTTTATAAAATAAATATTGGCATACATATCTTATATATAAATAATAAATGACTCTAAAATGCCGATGAATTCCAAAATTAATTAAGATACGAATACATTTAATTTCCAATCAGACATTGATGACCCCTTTCAAAAGTTTTCCAAGTAATGGGTACTTTGAGAATTTATTTCGGTCTTTATCTTGTTACCAGTTATATATTCATTAGGGGGTTAAATTAGAATGTAATTTAAGCAGCCCCAATTATAATACTTTAAAGTTTATTGAATACTATGCAGTTTCCTAAGACATATGTTTTATATTAATCTTTGTTATTCTGCTTCATTTCTTAATATCGTTCTTGTTAATATCTTCTTTTAAAGTACTTATTGTATACTATACGTCATCTTTCGCTTCATGCATTTAGTAAAATATAATATATGCATTCATTTTGTAAGGTATTCTAAAGGGATAACCAAGAAATATTAGGATTATTCTATATCATTAATATTGTTGTTACATATTGTGCAGTGTTTTCTTTCATTCTAATAAGAGCTTCAGCCAGCTCGCATTCATTTCGATTTTTACACCTTGGGTTAACATTATTGGGCTTTTAGGATCCCTATTGTTTTAAAAATATAATATAACCTATAGCTTTCCTCGATAAATGAACTATCCAGCACTAAAGCAATGTTTCGAATCGGACCAGCGGTTCCTGCTATTAGCGCGATCAAACAAAGAAACGCTTCAGCTTTATAATATTAATATAGATTGGCCTCTACTTTCTATCCCAAAGTTAAGTTAATTTTATGATTAGTCGTGACTATAATATTTAATCACTTGTAATTTATTGTATAACACAAATCACCTCGAATTTCCGAATTTGCAAACCGTTTTATGGCGGTTTTACTGTAATTTTATTACATTTTCAGTTCATTTCATTATAGTTCGAAAATTACCGGTCACACGTGTAATTAAATCAGGTTTGTATGCAAATAACGGTCTGTTGTAAAATGCTCAACTGTTTTATTGCTAGTAAAACTGTTGTAGGAGCAAAGTAATGTGGGAAGAAAATTTTATGGTGAGCCATAATTTATGAAGAGAACAGACATTCGTCCATTGATTTAATTAACCGGGGAGGTATAATGATATTCGTTGCAAAGAATATGTTGATTACATGTATATTTTAACGCTTTTTACAAACCGTTTACTCTGCTGGCATCATAAATGTAGCGTCAGTGGAGAATATTGTAAATTTAAAAAGTAATATTATACTAAAGATAATGTATAAAATATATTACAAAAGTGAAAACAAAACAAATTTTTTGTTTGATAAATCTTTTGTTTTAATAATTATAGATGAGATTCTGTTTTTATGAAGGATAAAGTTTAATAAATATTTTAAAATAAATAATAAATAATAGTAGAAAATAAATATTGGAGCCATACAAATTAATTCAGTGGTCTTATATTAGCTCCTTCGTGAATTTAACTGAAGAAATACATTAAATATCATTCGATACTGTTAAGAGATAAGTAAAGATAGATCAATCAAATCCCGACCTGAAACCAAAGTCAATAGGTTCCATAGCCGGAAGGAAATACTTGCAGCTGCTCCAGCAAGCTTTAACATAAAAGTTCTTACAATCTTGAATATATTTAACCTATATAACATTTTTTTGTTATTTTCCACAGGAATACGTATAAGAAAAAATCGAATGTAATAAATCCCCACAGCCTCCCGCGTAATGGCTGTCAGCGTCACTAAATGTAGGCCACCTGAAAATCCGTTAAAACTTACTGTCACTTCACATTTTAACCGAAAAAGCTCGGGTTACGCACATTTAAAAATAAACTTACTTCTCGATATTGATAAAATTGAAATGTCTGTTCATAATATCATAATAACAGTTTTTTGGTTTTATATGTGCATACAATTAAGTTGAACCCGCGGATAATGCTAGTGCAAAATAAAATTATTAAAGCCAGTAAATAATTACCCTGAATTTTGTTGAACATTCATTAAAGTCGATATCAGTCCATTCGTTTAGGAGATTGAGATTCTGAGATTTGCTTTTAATAATGAGAAGGGTGGGTAATTGAAATTTAAATATCATTTTTCTGTATTTAAGAAAAAATACACTATAAATAAAATAAATATTATCATGTACAAATAACAAAGCTAAGACTGGTCGGACTCACTAACAACAAGTAATAGTGACAGATGAGTGCTGACAAATGATATTAATGTGATATTAGAAGTAACTATAATAAATTCAGATGACTTTTAAAGACGAATAGCGTTATCTAGACTGAAACTTAGAGAACTTTCAAATAAAATTAAAAGTTGATAAGATAATAACTTTCATAAGCTGAGAATTTTCTAAGAAATTTAATGAAAACGTCAGCGATTTCTTTTCACATTTATTAACTTATAGATAAAATTGTTAGTCAGTTGCTGCCGTTCTTCTATTTGTCTAGATCTATAACTGTAAATAATTAGACTTTGTTCTTTTTTAAAATCAATCTATATAGAATAAATTAAGACGAGATAGCACAAATCATTTGCAAATGTCAGACAGTTCTCACCTACCTGTCTGATCAGGGGTGAATATTATGGTAAAAATCATTTGAAATAATTCGTTTTTTAATAACCAGTTGGTTCCGCCTATCAGCAAGTGCAGGCGCGATTTTATCAACATGCATAAGTATACGAGTCTTTTTATCCTTAAAAATTAAATTTTAGTGTATAATCGAATTAACATCACTCTAAATATAAGATCGTACTCGCCGCGAAATACACCTTACGGACATATGAGAACCCGTATTATCTAACCAAACCAGCTTATAATAAAAACAACTCATTTGAACATAAATTATATTAATTAAATCTTAATTATAATATAATTCACTAATTTATATGCGAATAGTCAGTTTGTTTTGCTTGAATATTAAATGTAAAAGGTAAAATTGGCTATTCCGAGGGCTGAGTAGGGCAGTGGAGCTAACCATCCATAACAAAGTAGAGAAAATCTAATGAACCGTGATGGCGGCGCGTCGGGATGCTCACTTTATGACCACTTCTATACCTGCTGTATATATTTATAATATTACAAAATAAGGTGTACAAATATGTATAGATAATACACCTAAAAAGCTATGACGACGTTTTATTTATATTTATGTCACCATATTTACGAGTTGTCTATGGTCGAAATAGTTAATTAAATTTCATACCGTTTTTTTTAAAACATTGAATGTACATCTTCTCAAAATGTGTATCAAAATTTAAATGGTATTGGCGTAAATATAAATGTAAAATTTCTCTTAATATTTTCAGCGCCTTGTAAAATATTTTTTTTGGGAACAAAATAAAAAGGCCACTCTTATCTATACTTTCTCTAAACGTTTGACGTTGGTAAAGTAAACTATGTGTCAGTATTATGATGATATTTAATCCTCTGTACACAAAAATTACTCAACTCGTCTAATTTGTAATATGCCATTGTCCTTGTATTCGTCATCAATGGGAACTAAATCAATACTTTTTGTACTGTTACGTTTCATTAAATAGAATATACAGATTTAATGTGCATTGTATGGACTTTGACTACATTTTTATCCATCTAATGGGCTGCTTACAATAAATGCCATTTCAAATCATAATAACTAACCATCCCTCTTCAGAGACGTTAAAATAACATTATTTTTATTTTTATTTTAGAGAAATTCAGGTGTCCACACGTCTGGTCATCCCCTTATTTCCATCGAAATGGTACACTGGGACACACTGTTGTTTTTTATACCTCGAGAACAAATGACCTTTGAACGCAGTGACAGGTTTAATTAATGTATTAAATTAACCTGTTTCGTGTAATTATAAGAACACCTCAGGGGTCGCTTGAATAAGTTCGGGTATACACAGTGTAAAGGTTGTTTTTATGGGTCAGACAATTTAATTTCTATTTTGATTTTTCCCCCGAGTTCACTCGCGTTACATATTAAGCCGGAAGTAATAAACTTTTTATGCAGAGGTATTGAGAATTTTTCGGTAATTAAATATATTTTGCCAATCGAAGACGAATTCTTTGATCTTATAATTATGGCTATTTAATAGATAAGTCTGAGTTATTTATTTTCAAGTATATTCCAAAAGAAGCGTTGATTTCAATATTTTTTTCATGTGTAATAATTAATAAAATATGTACAAAAACTATAGTATATAGCCTCAGAAGCCTATCTCAAAAATCCTATTACAAATCAGCCATCTCAAATTTTTGTAAAAGTATTATAATTTTGTTAAACTTTTACGATCTTATTCATAAACATCTATTAAAACATAAAATTTATATGAATAAGAAAGCATTATATAGTATAGCATGAAATATAAAAATCTTAATTTTCACAGGGCTCCTTAAGCCTACCGCAAATTTGTAGTTATAAAAATTACATCCTGTGCTGACGAAAATTTGGTTCTTCGGATGTCGCTTGAACTTTTAAAATAACTCCATCCCAACTGTTCTTGATAAGGTAAATTGTCTGTGTCGTCAGCTGTTCTAATTACCAGTTTTGAGACTGGCATTGTAAAAGTTTGCGAGTTATTAATAACTCCAGACACGAGTGGGGAGTTTAAATTTCGATCTGTATGCCTGTATTACAACTTACTGTGGCAACGTACATTATTTAACGGATCATAGTAAGACTTAATGATTGTCTTATAAAGTAAACTCGATTAACAAGGCATTATTCGTTTTGAAGATATCATACACGTTCTGTATATAATAATTTAATAACGTTGTTTATAATTTAACTCAAAATTTTAACTTCTGGCTTTGACTGATCACCTTCATGACACCAAAAAATAAATTGTAACGTTTCATAACATTGTCAGATAGAGATAAAGCTAATAAAAGCTCGTTAAAATGTACTGTAATAAGAGGCATATCGCTTTACTACTTGTTTTTGATTCGCGTTCAATGGTATGGCACTTTACCAAGTGATATCAAGTTGACAAAACATTTATTTCAACCACTTTCCCCTTTTAAGTCGTGTCTGGTCTTAGAATGACTATATACTACAATTAATGCATTGCATCTTTTAGGCTTTTCGATATACATCAACATTCTTACCCAATTTTTTATGAACTTAATCAACAAGTTTATTACAAAAAACGATTGTTTTTGATATATAGTTATAATGAAAGTAAGCGGTGGCCTCTGACTTATAATTAACATTACCACTTTTACTATTAACGTAAACGACTGGGAATCATGCCATATAGCAGTAAACTTCTAAGCGTCTACATGGTTTAATCTTTTCTTATTGCAGTAGTTAAATCTAATATATAAAATTCTTGTGTCACAATGTTCGTTCCCATACTCCTCAGAAACGGCTCGACCGATACTCATGAAATTTTACATGCGTATTTAGTAGGTCTGAGAATCGGCTAACTATCTTTTCATCCCCCTAAATGTTAAGGGTGGTCCACTCCTAACTTTTTTTCTTTTTTTTTTAGGCAACATTTTTTGTTTCCATTTTTTTATGATACAGCATTAAAAAATACATTCATTAATATACACATTTTACATACTTATGTGGCAAAACGACGTTTGCTGGGTCAGCTAGTAATTAATAAAATAACTCCTTCTATGTATGTGTTTCTCTATGTCAAGTGCTTACCTAAGCAATTCAGACGATAACGATGAATTCCGATTGGTATATATTGAACCTTCAGGAGGATATAAAGTCCAGTTTATAGAAAATAGCCAGAATTTGTATAGAGAATCCACAATTTGTCATTATTTGTGATTCGTTGCAAGATTTGAGTTTTTTTCGAAAAAATATTAAATTTGGTATAATATCTCTATATGCTCTATATAAACGGTTGAACAAGCAATAAATGTAAGTTCAGTCTTAAAAACCTGAAAAAATAATCTATGCAAAATATTATTTAACACAGACGATGACGCGAAGCTAGTTTTTGTCTACAATTTGAGTTTTTTTTTTAATAAATAAAATTTACTGGCCACTTTTATAACTTTTTAATTATGTTCTAAATGATGACCAACTGTTCAGTAATTCAGTTTAGTACGCGTATAAAGTCTGTTTGTTTACGTAGTCCGATCAAAGTTTGTATGTCTGTATCTCTTTGAACTTATAATAAAATTTAGTTTTGTGTTTCCCCGCGGATAAACTACATTAATCTAAGTTATGTTGGAAAATGTTTTACTAATTCGTAGATTTGATTACACCATAAACATAGTTCCATTAAATTCAGTTAAAACAGCAGTTTTGTTGAGATAAAGGCAAATGAATTTTGGGTGAAAACTATTAAATATATCACGATATAAACATATTAAAAATAACTGTGCCCGCGGTTTCACACATGTTGATTTAATACATGATAATGACGAAATAAGCCTATCCTTTATACAAATACCTACCTTTAGTGAACGTCCCATGAAAATCGATCCAGACGCTTTGTAGATAAGCCGGAATATACAGGCATTTTTTATAATTCAGTTATCAGTTTTATTTCCTTCTATAAGCATTCCGAAAAAAATGTTATTTTAATCGTACAAACAGACATTAATATTAATTTTAACATATAGAACTAGCCTTCTTTGTTGGTTTACGCTTTGTTAGATCTTATTGTGTAAAACCGATCACTCTACAAGTGATTGATGATTTGTATGTTAAGGGTCTGACGTACATGATGAAGTAATCTGTGATATTTGTAAAGTTTATCGCGTTTTTCCAAAAGAATAACAATAAAACTTTTAATTTGTGGAGTGAGGAACGAATGTTTACTTGCCACGACTTATAAAACTCGGAAAGATAGCTTGCATATTTGTATGAGGTCTAGAGAAGTATTAATATCATACAAATGTCAAAATCGAATTTGGTATTACGTATACTCTTGAGAATGTTAAATTTACTCTTTAAATACTTTATTAAAACGTAGCAGGTAAATAAATATACTTTGATAAAAAATAGACATTTCATAAGTGAATATACATATTTCAAGTCACGTTTGGCCGCTTCAAATAGAAATTAGTTTCAAAACTCCGTAAAGACAAACAGGCTAACTCCACCACATTTCCTCATGTCAAAAGGGTTTGTTTGTACACGAATATTGTATGGACGGTCGCTAGATAACTAATTAAGTACAATGAAAATCGTTATTTGTATTTGAAAATTTTATACAGATAATCAGGAAAGCTTAAAACATCGGTCATTTGTTTGATTTATAAAGTTTAAATCCTACGTTAACTACTCGTCATAATAATGAACTAATTAATCCAAACATCGGCTACGAAAACGACGGAGGATTCCGAAGAAAAAGCTTTTCACTGTCTACGGTTCTGATAAACTTATTTCACTTCCTTCTAATTTGTTAGTGCTTCTGTTTGTAGTACCCTTAACCTTAACCTTAGACTTCCTCAATTCTCTTGAGATATTGTATATAAAGCAATTCACTTTTTAATAGTGCAGATGAATATGTTTTTTTCAAAAACTTATTATTTATTTTAGAAGTGAGAAAACAAAATAAATAAAATACAAATATATTAGTTTTGGATTCGCATTATAACTTCGGCATCACTGTATAGGTGTCTTTGAAAATCAGTGATGTGCAATCCACTGCGTCTCGCGCTATTTTATTAAATGCTTGATTAAATTTACGCAGACTCAATTAAAAGGCGAGGTAGAAGATTATCCATAAACCGCAGGTGTAAAATCACTTTTAGAAAGCTTTTAAAGAGTGCTCATTTAATTCAGTTCATTCTTTCTAAACACAATGAAACAATTAAAGAATCCTAAATTAATATTTTTACTACCAACATTATGTTTAGGTTAAGTGAGGTTTTATATAGTAAAAATAAAGCTTAAAGTAAGCTTTGAAACCGCACAGTCTAGTAGGGACCTTAACAATAGCTCTCGTTCCCACTTTATCGTAGCGTTGAGATTTACAGCCAATAGGAACAATATTGTTCCTCAAATAAACTCCGAATGGAAGATAAAACTTTTGCTGGGCTGCTGTCGAGTTTCTACGGATTTGATTTTCAATTTCGTTCGAGATATTTTTTAAACAGAGATTTAATTTAATAATAAAAAATATTTTTGCTTATCAGTATATAATATAAAAGTAAATAATTTTAAACTGATATAATCAATCAAAAGCTTTAAGTTGTTTATTTTTTTTCAGAGTATGTAAAAAGATGTCGTGGTTAAAATGATGAGTTCGTTTTTGCACTTTTTGATTTATCGAATACAAGGGTCATGATTGGGGTAGTAGTAGTAGTAATTTAAGAGTTAAGATATTTTCATCTTACTTCTACAGATCTTGAAAATAATATTATTCTCTACACCACTCCACCAGTAACTTGAAGTAAACACACTTTTTAAACAGTTTTCGATATTTCGTATACGTAAATTAAAACTCTAACTAGGCCACATAAGATTATATACGAGTATATACAGAGATAATAGAAGCTGATTCTGATTCCTAATTGTGTTACCAACACTGTGTCCTAGTTATAATAAAAAACTTATAACAAACTCGTTTGATGTTTTCACACTTAATTACTTTTTGTGCAGATAAGTATCTCATTGGTTAGTACAATGCTTTCAGCTTGATTGATTGTCTTGGCTCCGGGATATTTAGGAGCGCATCAGTTGAAAGTACTTCTCTTGTTCGGACTTCTTATATAAATCGCTGCGATTTTTAAAACGTCCATTAATCTTTGTGTTTGAGGTTTTTGTGATTAGTTTAAATCATTTGTCAGCTTTTAAAGAAGATTTTTAATGTTCAACATTGACTTTTCTACATCTTCTACAGAAGAAATAACTTTAAGATATGTCTTTCGATCCATATTGTAAGAGAATGAGATATGTAGCGAAAAGAAAGTGAAATAGTTCGCGTGGGTTAGAAGGACAGAATGGAAGTAGGATGACACAAAGACGAGTATGCAAGGTAAAAATAAAAAATACCAGATCCAGGACGTCATAAGGAAATGCCACATCGAGAGTGTTTCAAACTAACGAATATCTACGAAAGCATGAGAGTACAGGAACCAAAAGGAGTACTTTAGCCATCGTCTACCTTACAGAAATTTTATGTAATTTTACGTATTTGCAGTATGTATTTCCATGTTTTGAAAATGAATGTAATTATAAATCGGTAGTGAACACATGCCTAATATTATTATTAGGTGTAGATAAATCCAGAATGACGTTTCTGATGTGTCCCAAGACTATAAAGACGATATTAAACACCTTAATCTCAAGCAGCTGTCGTTTGTGTCGTCATAAAACCCTAACTTAGACGTTTATTCCTCTAACTTTACGTACGATAAAACTTAACCAATAAATAGAGCGGAGGGTTCTCAATCGCTTATGATTTTCTCTTATTGAATAAACTTATGTAATAATAGAAAATTTTAACCGTTGTTTTAAAAAAAATGTATCTGTTAACAATTGTTAACATTATTTTAATTTCGAAGAATTCTTCGCGCCGCGGTTTCACTCGTGTTCATTTTATTATGAGATTAGCTTCTGCCAGCGGCTTCACTCGCATTCATGTCGATTTTGTTAACCACTTCTAGTTGTATATCATACTATTTTTGGATTCAATAATTGAATGTACATTTAGAAGAGATAATATATTTAATTGCAGTAAAAATCGTTGATTCATTTTTGGGACTAGCCCGTAGATACAGACAAACAAAAAGATTAAAAACAGTTTTTGTGCTCTATCACTCTTTTCTATAGGCCCACAATAGTTTTAGCAGAAAATCACTGAATGTACACCACACGCGATTTTTACTGATTTCTTGCGTGTATAGAAGATACACATTTGTGATCGTATGCAACCGATTCAAGACCAGCCTAGACGGAACACTAGCGTTTTCTAGCGTTCGAACCATTATTCTATTTTTTAATTTTTGTGATGTAACATTAAAAATAAGTTAGATCCGAAATTTTCACCGTTCTACCACCCACCCCTATTATTTATATGGCAATACTCTAGCGGAGTTACACAACATATTATAAAACCCGAAAGCAGATATTCAAATAATATCTCAACTCCTATAAAGATATGAAGTAAAACAAAACCGCTGTAGGACAGACCCTTACAACATATTCGCCCTTCTACATGGAATTTAATATCGCGTGTCCCAACATTTTATCAAAGTATATAAGAAAATTAAATATAATTTGTGGGTGAGTCTCAAACGTTTCTATGGCAACCTCACGGTCGCAGGGAACTTCATTATTCGATTTCACTTAAGGTTTTAATTCAGTTTTCTTTTAATTACAATGGGGAAAAATCTCTTCCTGACAACAACAAAATTTGTATTCCTTCAGTGGGTTATATTATACTAGCTGACTAGTATAATATAACCCACTGACTGCTAAATGTTGTTTTGCCTCATAAATATATATATTTTTTCATTATAGAGAGGTGAAAATTTGGAGTT
>JAOSYY010000009.1:1043970-1069840 GCA_025727935.1 Hebomoia glaucippe | reverse complement strand
AATAATACGATATTATCCAAACATAATTCGATAATCTCCCAGGCAATTTATATACATATAACGTCAAAAGGTAATGTTAGTCATAAATAGGTTTTGAATATGTAATAGGACAATGCTTCGGTTGAGTGGAACATTCTATGAAACCATTTACCTACCCTTGTCCCAAAATATAATAGACGATTCCCCATTATGTATAAATAATTTAGTTAGCTCTTCACTTTGATAAAGTGTACGGATATTGGGCTCAAATATGATTGTGCTTGTTTAGAGTTGGCAAATAGAGTTTTCTTTTGCGTCGTAGTAGGGAGAGGTGTCTTACGAAGATGTTGCCTAAAACTTTAACATTTTGTTTGAAAATTATTATGTATAGAGCCTTACACATGATGCTTATTTGGTGGTACATCCTATCTAAAAATTTAGCTTTAATCATTTGGTAAAACTTGTCAACCTATTTATTTACGTCGTCGAAATACTTAGACACGAATTATATGCGAATTCATAGACAACACTATCCTTTATATGTATGGAGATTCCTATTGATCGGTATTAATATGGATTTTTTTCTCATTTTGCGGACGAAAATAGACGTTCAATACCATATAGGTTCATTACGATAAAACATAATAGAGTCTATGGGAGCCCGCAACCCCTTGTTATAAGTTGTTGGCTACGAGGCGTTATTGATGTAGTATTTATCCTACAATTCAAAGTAGCATGAAAGCGACGGATATTGCTACGTGATTGCTAGCAGAGCAAAATAACTAGATTGAACGATGAATGATGAATACTGAACTATAATGAACGAATGATGTATTTATGAAACTTTATCGGATCAACTCAAGTTTTCCGCGTCATTTGAAATGAAATTCAAACTAAGTATTATAAATTATTTATAATTATTATTTCTATCTATACATAAATGATGTATTATGAACGAAAAATGAAAACCACCGTTTGAGCATTATCTGAGTCTGTTGAAGTCAGATGTAAAAATTACCTACCTTGGTTGCATATAGAGTTTTATCTAGATCTGGTATATCGTACATCTAGCTGTAGTGTTGGTAATAAATAGTACATTCAGGAAGCTACACATCACACGTTATATATTTTTTATTCGATGTTTGCAAGTTTGTTAAACTATTAAATATATGATTATTGCCTGTATCCATGATATAATTTATCTCAGCTTTTGATATAATAAAACATATATATATTTAAATCATATTAATTTATGAGATTATTTATAACCGTGTAAGCGGTCACAGTGGATGAATAGAACATTTAAATAAAGCCTACGTCTGCTTTCCACTAGCACATCTGTGCCAGTTTTATCAAGAAATAGAGCATGAAATCGATGGATGCCTTCAGCGGGAACCGAGAAGCAATTTAAAAATATTTCTCCGTCGTCTACATATAAATGAATAACCCTTTAATATTTATTAAGAATGTGGCGTAATTATATATTTATTAATTTTCAAAAAATGATTGGGTGGATTACAGAAAATCCGTTCGTATCGGAAACCTCTGTATGTAGATTAAATAAGAAGCGGAATTGTTTAATGTATTAGCATTTTAATATTGTATATGTATATATACATGAATAGTTTGCAAGCAATATAATCTTGTACGCTGTAAATTCACAAATGACAGCGATGCCTGAATAAATAAATATTATTACCCTGTGGCTCAGGAATTACGCACAATTGCTTAAGTTTATCTTTCAAAATGTATCATAAAAAGCTGTTTTAAAAATTGATTAAAGGTTACATAGTAATTTTAGAAAATTAATTAATGTATGTCTCTAGTATGTTAGCAGTTTTTAAAAAGTTTGGTTTACGCGTAGTGCCAAATTAGTTGTCAAAATAGACCGCAACGCATTGTTTGTGACTTGTAAAGTCCTTCCGAGATAAAGCGCTTATTGCAAAACCGCAATGTAATATTACTGCTACTTTATAACTACTATTTTGAAACTAGTCCAATATCATGAAGAATAATTTGGCTACATGAAAACTTAATTGATATTTAGATTTACTTTACATTCATATGATTTTAAAAATGAGAAAAGGTATTTAGCGTCCCATCGGATATCGGTTTTTTGTTTGGTTTGAGTTTAGTAGTAATTTCTTATTATGTAATAAAAGCTGTCGTGCGATTAGGAGCAAAAGAGTTTTGTCTAATCATTCGTTAAAGTCGCAATTTGACTTTTGATTCAACATTTTCGCCCACCCTAATACTTGTTGGCGTTACAACTTCGAAACGTTTAAAATGTATGTGGGTCGCTTCCATTTATGCAAAGTATCTGCTTTTGTTCAAATTCCTTTTGATTAAGGCTCCATATCTCATTCGTTGAATTTTGACGTTATTTAGGGAGACTTATTGTACCTTTCCGCCTTTTCTAAACTATTCCTACTCTACTTAGTAGACTGACTTATAATCTAAGCACAACTTCTTTAAGAATAAAACCGTCGAGATTGGAAAAATATACATGTATAAAAGTTTCAACCTCAATTCATAAATTTTGTAAAGTTTAAAAAAATAATGAGTATTTCAGGCTCATGCTTCCTAGTTTGCTAAATTCTGTAATAAACAAGTGAAAATTCTTTGTTACATTCTGTACGCAATCAACCTCTTTCTTTTGAACTGTATTAGAAGCTCGTTATACATTTCAACGATGTAAAATATTTTTTGATGGTTTGCCTATACTGCCTTATATTAAACGTGGCTTATGAATATCTTGCAAAATTATTTTTTCCAGTTCAATTAAATTAAAAAATCTCTACCGAGAGATAAGTTATGGCAGAAATACAATATTCTACGATAAAACTTAATTCGTTTTTAAAGTGAGGCGGAATCTTCAATGATAAATAGCGAAAGAAATAGAAATATTGAAGTGCATCGAAACAAAAGGCTGCATGCGATATTAAAAACCCTCTTCAAAGCTTTGTTGTATGATATTTCGCTTTGTCATAAATATGAATAAAGCGATACATGTTAATACTTTTACACATTAATACGGCGTATTAGGCGTTATAAATCTATGGCATGTAATATTTTACTTATAACTAATAATGGTTAGTTAGAGACGTACATGACCTTTTTATATTTTTAATATTTTTATATATTATAATATTATATTATTAAATCCGAAATCTAAATGCGAATCGTGAAATATCATTCGTACAGGAAATCTATGAAGTGCAGAAATACGTGTGTCTATTTTAGTCTATAAATGTTTAAGTAATAGAGACAAAAATAAATGGATCGATTGCGAATCACTTATGAGACAATAAATTGTAGTTTCAAAAATATACACACATATATTATAAGTAATAAAATGACTTCACAGTTAATATTTTTTGAATATTGTTTATATATTACGAATATATTATATCCAACTTGCAAAATTAATATATTGTATTACGTCTTTTAAAAATTACATTATAATGCGAAAAAGTTTCCTTTAAATTTAATAAGAAATTCCATCGGAATTGACTGCTCGTTGAAAGCAAAAAATTCTAGGTGATTACGCTATTTTCCGACGAGTCGATACCAGAATAATAATACGGTTAGGTAACTCATATAATAACGGTCTATGAAACGGCGATGTCCCGAAATTCTTTATTACTTTTTAGATGATAATTTTATTGTTCCATAGACGAAGTTAGTGAATTCTTACATTCGAAGAGATATTTATTAATTCGTATTATAATATATAAAAGGTTTTTCAAAGTGTTTCCTTATGGATTATTTTGCAAAAACGTATTTTTATGAAATATTATTATTTATGAAGTCGAGGTTCGATATTAAATATTTACCAATTGATCTTGCAGAAGAATTCTAAATTCAAATCCACTATCACGGCGATAGATGCTGGTTTCATTCCCATTTTAACACGAAAACTATGTGAGAAAATCTCTCAAGTAGTATTTCAATGAAATTCAATCAAGCTAAAAGGTGCACTCTGTTCAAGTTAGCTCATTAGATGTGATCTCTCAAAGTCAGAGGTGAATTTGAGAACCGAAATAACTTCGCTTAGATGCTTTTCTTACCGTATCTCTAATACTATTTACATGGATTAAATACAATTGAAGTTTTTACCGTAGCTTAGTAGCCTATTTGATTATAAAAGACTAGCCTCTGTCAGCGGTTTCGCTCGCATTCATTTTGATTTTTACTCCTCGGGTTAGATTATTGAAGTTTTAGTATGGATCACTAACTTTTTGAAAATTCCTATGTTCACCGCGTAGCTTCCCGACACTGAAAAATTTTTTCAAGTCGGTGAAGTAGTTTTGGAGCCTGTTCAATGCAAACAAACAAACAAACAAACAATCAAATCTTTCCTCTGTATAATATTATAGATAAAAGTCAGAAGATAATCACTTAGCCTATTGAATTAATTAAGTATTTACTATTTGCCATACCTTCAACCTACTTATTACGAGCGTTACGAAATAGACTGAAGTTGAAACTATCATTACTGTACGTTACGAACTGTCTATGAATTTCTGAGTACTTGAGAAGAAATTAAAGACAAGCAGCAATAGAATACATGCCTCACTTTATGATCTATGAAGTGAGGCGTATTTTTATTTGTAAAGTAAATATCTTAGTTCAAAGTATCTAGCTTATACGCAAGCCTATAAAACGTGGTGGCCATAACTAACGATAGCTTAGTTGCAAGCTAAGCTTTTCACTTACAAAATGTAATTTCACGCTTAGACACCGCAATGTTTTCTATACTCATAAATAGATACCAATGGAGCATGCATCAGTGATAAATCTACTACAAAATCTATCCTCGGATTTGCACGATCGTATTCTGTTAGTTTTTTAATAAAATGTTCCAACTGTTATGACTAGCATTGCCTCTAAGTTTAAATAAAAACACAATATCTAGACAATCTCGATAATAAAATAAAAGTAATCTAGATAGCTCTTTATGACGTTAGATACAACGCAGTGAAAGCCTCATCAAAATCGACCAAGCCGTTTTGGATCTTAATTGGAACAAATAAATAATATTTTTCTTAATGATTATTTAATTAAAAGAAACTTATGATCATTATTGATTTATTTATTATTAAAGCTTATCAGCTAGTTACATACAGTTAACTTACTATTAAATTACACATAATATAATCTATGTAATAATCTAACTTACAGGTCATCACAATATTACTAACATAGGTATAAAAAATATATATTTATATAATAAAAAATGAAAAAAAATCTTAATCTATATGTTTTACTATTTCTATGTCCACATTATATATATCAAAACTTAATAAGGTTGTAAACAAAGACTCACATTGTCATTTTTTAATAGCTTACTAAATTGCTATTTAAAATTCGAACTATCTAAATTTAAACTATCATCAACTTTACATAGAAAAACACAATGTGTCCATGTCATGGCAACTTTATTTCTTACCATTCGTTTAAACATGTTATTAAGCAAATTTATATATAAATCTATAAAACGCTTGTTACTCTATATAATATACTAGTATATACTGTATCAGTTAGGTATAAGTTGTCTTAGAATTTTCCTATTTATCTATAGTATCAAGATACGACAATTTATCGAGTTCTCAAATAAACAAAGTAGTCGAAAATAATGAGGGAAAAAAGTGTCATACTTCATAGTGTTAAAATATACCCAAGAAGCAATTCGAAAAGCAAAAATAAAATTTAAATAAATAACATTGTTTAAAGCAAGTTCTCTTATATTCTGTATCTTAATATGCATAAATTTTATTCGGTTTTTCTGTAAAGAAGAAAACTGAAACATGCGAGGTCAAAGACATCATAATTCTATTACTACAAAAGAATTTTAAATGAAAGCAAAAGTATGAAAACATAGAATTTCCAACAATGTTACAATTAATGTTCTAGCAGAATTATACTGGTGAGTTAAATTCTATCTGCAAAAAAGAACCAGTAATGAAGCATGATAACAAAAACAGCTGGACTAATGAAACGTTTTAAAAATATGATTTTTTTTGTCAGTACTGAATTTTATTCCGACCCTTCATGAAAGGTGTCATTAGTACTATCACCTGTCTTCGTTTTCAGGAGGATAATACTATTATATAGCTAACACGCGAAACTTTGTTTGTGTCATATAAGATAATATTATATACACTTTTTAACCATTAAAATGGTCACAGCGATCCTACCTCAAAAAATCAATATACCGCAGTTTTTTTAGAACTTTTTAAGAGCCTGTCATATAATATTAATTCGTTACCATTTAGACAGCGCACTCAAGAGAATCTTTCATAACGAATCATTTTTTTCAAAATTGACGATACGCTCCTATTAATAGTAACATGATTATGTATAACCTTCAGCCTTTCACAATAAACGGGCTATTTTATATCGAATTAGTATTCAGATCAAAACAGTAGTTCCTGAGTTCATCGCATTCAATCAAACATACAAACAAAGCTTTAGCTATATAATATAGATGAAGAACCGAATTTAATAAGGATTCAGAAATAATATTTAGCTAAATGTAACCATCAAACAAAGTACCTCATCAATGAAATCGTTGAGCAAAAGATTTTTTATTTGATGGACAAAATCACGAACAAGACTTAGTACATGTAATGGAATACAATACATTTTTCGACAAAAGGTGGAAAGGTGGTATTGATGTGCGGCGAGAGATACAAATTGTTTCCTCAATCTCACGTAAGTACGGATATTTTAGGGGAAACACCAGAAAAACGAACAATGTATCATTCACACGGAAAATCTCACGTTTCTTTACTCTCATTCTACTAGAAAGTTTTCCGCGGCTTCAGTCATGAGAATGGAGTATTCTATTTATTCGGAGGATAATAGTCCCATGTGCAAACCCACACTTAAGAGACCTGGCTTCGTTCCTAATCTAGGTTGTTATGTTAACAGATAACTACTGGTAATATAACACCAGTAAAAAATTACTAACATGATTGCCGATGCTAGTAAGCTACCTACGGCTGTGTAATATACATAATTCGGCTAGACTATTCTATCGCGAGTGGTGGACTGAGCTCCCTACACTGGGAATCTATACAATACATGTTGCGACAAGCAGAAAACGAGATGCGGCCTAAACTATACATGTGATAGAAGAACTAGAAGAGATAAAAGAAAATGCAGATATATTTTCATAGTGAAATGATTATGGTGGAAAAAAAATTGTGAAGGATTCCAGGAACCATGTAATGGAAGACGTAGAGATGTAGACACAGAATATAGCATGCCATACTTTAAATAACAGACAAAAAAGAATCAGTTTTCTATAAACAATTTATATTAAATATAAGTTTATTATTAGTTTATATTTATAAAAATAATAATGAAAAATCTACACAAAGCTTATTTGCATAATATATCGATTCAATCAGACGTGAAAAGCGAACAGATGTGTGAAATGGAGTACGTGCATTAATCCAGTCTAATAATTAATTCTGATGCAGTCCCCAGGTGAATGTGGTAATTCATAATTTCGATAGGATTAAAGCCTTACCGGGGCATTCAATGGACTGGAATTAAATGCAAATGCGTTATTTCACACCCGCCAAAGAGGCTTTCCAATTTTGTTTATCTGATTATAATTAAAAATATTACGTAGATATAATTTGTATGCATGTTAATATTTATAAAAGACTTTGACTTTCCGGCTTTTTTGTTCGACTTAAGAATCAGGGCTAGGAATCACTCCCATTAAGTGTTTCTTATTTTTCAACAAATGATACGAGTGTTCTCAATAAAAGTATTCAAATCATATATTTCTAGTCTTAGTTAAGGGGTCTGATTGATTACGTATCACTACAATTACTGCAATTAAAGTTATTTCACAAAAAGTGCAAACATTACTGTATAGCCTATTACGGTGGCTAAATTGTCTCAAGATAGTCTAAGCCATTTAAATTTCCCCTTCATATTAAATCATTTACACCTCGCAATTATTTTGTACCGCTTTGACTAAATGCTTCCGTCTTAGCAAGATTCTACAACTACCCTCGCTAAATGGAAATAATCCCGTACAGCTTTTAGTGGCCAAATTATACTGAACATTTCCCTGATGTATTAGAAAATGAACTTAGTGGTGATAAGTTAAGGTCGCTTTTTAAGTGTCGACTCTAGTAACAATTCGTAGGAGGATAAATACCTCCGTTTTAAGAATTCAGTAACCGCTACATTATTAGTGACCGTTTCATTTTGTTCTTGTAATTAAATGTATTGCATTAACAGGTGCGGATTTGTCATTTATTAGAGTGCGTGAGTATTTATTTGTATGGAAATGTGTTAAAACTAATCGTAAAGGGTTATGGGATAGACACAAATCTATATCTGTTTCATATGGGTAACGACTTTGGGACATCTTTAATTAAACACGAAGGGTATAACACTCGGCCTTAGCGGGCGTCCATAATAATTAAGAGATAAATTTTATTCGCTTGTGGAAATAAAAGGCTTCGACAATTCCAATGTTGGTATCTAACAATTATCTGACAACCCGCATGAGGAGAATTGATAATATGAAGCCTCCTGTGGATTAGAATGTTTTGAAAACGAGTTGTTTATTGACAAATATGAACATATTTAATACTTCCGATACAAAATTGTTTCATATGCTTTTGTAATTAAACTCCTCCCAAACCATTGGACCGATTGTGATCATTTTCTGGGTTGTTTCAAGAGGAATTAAAAATGGTTAAGATTTACGATTCGATCCATTAGATATTTCTAATCTTTGAGAGTTGGCTGTTTTAGCGAGGCGAAGTTCACCAGGACAGCTGGTATAATTTTTAAATATTTAAGAGCAGACAAATATAAGGCTCGTTATATAATATAATGACCTTATGACATTATTAATTATTTAATGACTCGCCATCATTTATAATACCGATATCCTTTGGTCTCATACCTTTTGGTTATATGTATACATGATGGAAACCAAGTAGTAAGCTTCGCTAACTCCCAGTCCCGTCAAAATTTGTCCAGCCATTTCGCTGATTAATTGGAAGAAATAGACAGACGATAACTGTTTTACAAATTGATTTTTGTTATCAGGAGTATATACTTTCGTATGTATTTAGAAATAAAAGCTCGTAAGACAACGTTTATTTAATATTACAAATGTTAATTCTGAATAAATCTATATATAAGTTTATTTATATTATATATAATACAATACCAATGTCGTAGTACGTACTAAAACTATATTAAAGATAAAAAATATTCTGAAAATAAAGAAAGGTCTTTCTTAAACGCAGCATACTTGTAGTGAAATTGATTCGAGGCTGAACAGAGCCCCGGATATTGATTCTATTGCGACCCGGTTTTGTTTGCATGAATTTGATTGTTTCAAGTTTTCCAATAATTCAATGGAAATCCTCTGAGGAGACGCTTTTATAGACGTCTTCCTTCGCGTTGCTTATGATTTAAAGAGCTTCAAATTAATATCAAAGTTTTTATTTCTATTTAATTGTGTTATTTAGTCAATTTTACTTTTATATTGATTTAATAAAATAGTAGAATGTTAACGATTGCTTTATAATTTTAAAGCTTTTTATAATCTCTATATAACAAGCTTTTAATACAATGCAATACAATGTTAGTACAAAAGTGTACTTGTACCCGTTCCCAGCGCTTCTATTCGTAGTATGTTTAGACTAAAAACATTATTAAACTATAAAATGTAGTTATATGGATATGGTACATTTAATAAGTTTATTAAACATATTAAATGTACCATATGTACTTAATAAGTGTACCAATGTACCAATGTTGTACTAGTATTATAAAGAGGACAGATTTGATTATTTTTTGTTTGTTTGCATTGAATAGGTTCCGAAACTACTTGACCGATTTGAAAAGTTCTTTCACTGTTGGGAACCTACACTATCTCCGGCGAACATAGGCTATATTATATTTTGTAACCCAAAATTTAAAAATCGTAATGAACGCGAATGAAGGCGCTGGCAGTAGCTACTTTATTATAATACTGAATAATTGCTAAACATCAAACTATAATCCTCTACATCAATAAACCAAAAAAAGATTCATTGGAAATTCGTTAAAAGTTTTAAAATTCGTTTTCTCAACCACGCGCCGGGTTAAAGAATCGCACTAATAATATTCCAAAAGGTGAATAAATTCTATTATTCATAATTCACAACGTTATTTCATCACTCATCACTCGTGAACCATTCATTAACCTCACTTCAACTACGGTGAAAAGATCTTTTGTTGCAATAATTTTTGGAATTCTCTTTGTAAAATACTTGCCCGTATCGTGTCCGTGCAAAGTTTTGTGAACGAATTTTTAAATAGAGAACTTACTGGAATAGTTTAAAAGAATTTTAGAGTAGAGTTCTTTAGCATATTTAAGGTCTCACTGAAGTATGCATTTTTTCAAATCGGATTTCAATTTACAAACATGTCGCATATATCCAGGCCATACACAAAATCTGATAAATTTATTTTTACTTGAAGCGTTGGGAAAATCATGAATAGAACCAGCTTCTAATTTCTGTTTGAATACAGTTTGAAATCTGTAAAACTATTTATGATACAAAAAATTAAGGTACCTTCGCCAACAAATCTTAAGATATTTGAACATATCTTCCACACATTCGCGCATACATAAGATCCAACTTGATCACTTTAGTCTTTAGGTAAAATAAAGCTCATCAAAAACAACTCATTCCTTAAAGATCTACGGTGCAGATAGATATTCTTAAAGAACCCTATTTTTTCCTTAAAGTTAAACTGAACTTTAAACAGACTAAAACTCATTTCTGTTACATTATTTATCCCGACGCCAAGTCTCAAGTGTTATGAGACGTGCCCATGGGCAGACTGTCGCCTTCTGAAAGTCATTTGAAACCACATTAAGAATATTATGAATAAAACCCATTTCAATTAAAATGTTAAGTGGCATTAGTGTAATTAAAGTCTATAAATGCACAGCATATTCATGTTATAAAATACTTTATAGTTCTGAAAGTCGGAAGCTTTTGTTTCGTTTTTTTATCTTTTCACCGTAAGTATTGTTTGACATCGCGGGGATCCATGAATTATGAAAGAACTGTATAAATTTCTGACTGACTGAATAATGTCAAGTGAATGCAGACGGAGTCTGCTTATAAGTTGTTTATTTATTTAGCTGGTTCACGAAATGATAATAACTGTTAAAATTATAAATAATCCGTTTAATCTAGTGCATCTTGCGGTTCACTGAAATGCTGTGGAGTCGATTAAGTCCCGTTCTTAAATTCAAATTTTCGAATTTCTATAAATATGTGTGTATACTATACATAGTTGAAAAAGGAAAAGGCAGCTCTTATAGTCATTTTGAATTCAGTCTATGAATTTCTGTACGTTCGAAGTAAACATTAATAGGTTAAGTAGATCTCTAAATAACAATTAACGATATTATAATTTTGAGCTATCTCCTCTAAGTTTCTTCTTGAGTACATAACTACGAGTATTTCCCATCAGGTGGGATCATAGTCAAACGGGCGTCTATTAAGTATAAAAAAACGGTGAGACAGTAGTTTATCCGTCGAAGACCGCTGTAAAGATAAAAAACACAGTAATTATTCTAAAAGATTGTGGCATAGTCGGTATTATATTGGTTATTCTTTCAATTTCCTTTCGGAATGTTAAGCCTCATCAATGTCTCGTATGAGATCCGTTGGCAGCTAACAATTAATTA
The DNA here is from genome assembly GCA_025727935.1 of Hebomoia glaucippe. NCBI lineage: Eukaryota > Metazoa > Arthropoda > Insecta > Lepidoptera > Pieridae > Hebomoia > Hebomoia glaucippe. The sequence goes on along the minus strand of JAOSYY010000009.1, from coordinate 1,058,121 downwards.
TATCGACATTTATTAAACAATTTTGTTGCTACAATTAATTTTCTCTTCAAAACAGCAAAGAAACGCGTAGCAGTGAGCTTTTCTATTAGGTATGTATATACATATAAGGTATAGTCTTTCCTTTTTGTTAAAATTTTGTTATAAAATTTAATTCGATCTTTAAAAATATTCTTATATAATAAATTCGTAATTGATATACGAGTAGCGTAACTACTGTTTATTCTTTTAGTGGATTTTATTTGACCATAATCAAAGCTATTTCCGGTCAAAAGCTTCTTAAACTGAAACCTTAACTAGTCTTTTCTACGAATCCTCCAGACATTAACTTCATAATTAAATGAGAAACATTGTTTATCTTTATATTGTCTTACGTCAATTGTTGTCAATATTGGAAGATTTTCCCAGCGGCTGTATTCTGTTTGTTTGTTTTTCCTATTTCATAATGTTTTTGTAATTCAATCTTTACTTTTTTCGCGGTCTATTTACTTTTGTTTCGATGAAATATTACATTTTTACCTTTTCTTTTGATTTTCCTTTTAATTATTTGTTTCTTTGTTCGTATTGATGTTTTTTATAAAGTAAAATTTCGTTTAGAGTACTGTTAAAAACGAACGTTTGCAGGAACTGTTAAATTAATTTAAAAGTTTTGTTGTTTTCTATCTATAGGGTATTTTAAAAATAAAAGCTGCTACCCTCAATTTAATTTAATTTAATTTACCTTTTAAAGTAAACATAAAGTCTATTATTACTATATAATATAACCATAGTAAATATAGTAAATCTAAATCTTGCTTATTGTTATTATTAAACATCTACTTTGCATCAATATCTCGAAGGTTTAGGTACTGAATACCTCTTAAATATTGGTTTTACTAAAATTTTACTGAATATAATTGAGAATTCTGAATAATTTATATCCATAATTGAACCAGTATCATAATATTATTTCCATTCATTTTTCAAGCGGGGCAAGAACTGACAGTCTTTTTGTATAATTACACATATTGTAATTGGTATGCCAAGACATCAAATGGGACAAAGAAATAAATTTCCTTTCAGGTTTACTATTGCCGTGGATGGCAATAATTTTCGTCTAGAATCAACTTCATAAAATTCAGAAAACGTAAAAATAAATACGTTGATAACACTTTTCGTTTCATCAAGAGACTCAACTCATACAACAAAAAATATATCGAAAACCCCTCTGAAAACGTTTTAAATCTCATCTGTTTTAATGGAATCCGTTATTAAAAGCTTGGCCATTTAAAATTTCAGAAAATAGCCAACAGTTTCCAGATCGTTAAATATGGTTAGCCGTTAGTAAAACTGTTACCTTCTCTTCATTAATACCTAATTCCTTTGCCCGTAGAGTAACTTACTATGAAACTTTCTACCGCAGACTCTTGTTACCATTATGTTTAGCTAATTGAAACTCTATTATATATATTTCACAGTAGTTGTTTGCTTAATATCATACTGTAAGTGATACAACATTAAAAGAGATAATAATCACAGATTATATTTTTTCCATTCAATATTTAAGCAAAACACTTGAACTTTTGCTTGCTCCAAAATTAGCTGGCAAACCAAACCGCTGTAAAAAGTTTTCGCCTTCAATTTTCAGCTATCAAGAGTTTTCCCCGTTTAGAAAGTCAAATAAAATCCAAAATTTCTTCAATCTTTCGCCTGCAGGTAGTGATTTATTTTTTTATTAAAGCAATTAAAAACTTTTACTGTTTTTTTTTCAGATATAAAAAATGATATTAAAATGTTTAATGGCGTGAAAGCCTATTGAACCGTTTTAATAAAAACAAAGGAATGAGAAAGGTGTCAGAAATGTGTTAACGGTTTATTTCCATTTTGTTTTCTTTTGTACAGCGTTTAGAACAGAGACGTGTCGTTACGTAACCACCTAGTCTACAACAAGTATTGTAGTACAAATTGTATGCAAAAGAAAATACTTGGTATAATTTACGATGCGATTCCAGAATAATTTATTATATATTTGGCACGCTCGGCTCTTATGTCAAACAGTATGAATAGCTGCCAAGTGTGCTTAATACGATTTGATTATATTGTAACAGATATCATGTATGCATTTTCAAGTATCTTGCTGAATATATTTAAAGGAATACTAGTAGCATACTATTTGTAAATTATCGCGTTAAAATATTTTTTGACCTAAAGGAAAAACCTAAACGTAAGGCTTTTTTATATATTCATATAGTTGCTTGTAAAATATATTTTTATCACAAAATATCGACATCCGAAAATTGCATGTAAATACATTGAGTAGTTACGGTCAAAATATTTTAGAACATTATTTGAGATTTGCTACTCTTCAGTTAAGCCTGTCTGCGTCTGTCTGTCATAATTACTCATTACACAAACTAGAAATGTATTCAGAATGTATGAGAAATGTATGACGTTTGTATAGATGCTAACTGTATTATAGAACTAGGAGCTAAGTTTGTTTTTGTAAACTACGATAATTTTGTCGAGTGGTTTCTTAACAAAACAACATTTGTTAAAGTCTTCAGTCGTTTCTAAGTTAAAAGATGTATTTACCCCTTTTGTGTGAGGAGAATCCTTTAATTTAACTTTACAGCCCGTGAATAGAGCTCGCCTTTTAGTTTGATTGAATACAACTTGACGCTTCTTGTCGAATTTAACATTTATACTGAGACCTCTTTGAATGATCTTACTTGTCGGAAATCGGAGAATGTCCCCCGGTGGTAATTGCAATTTGTTTACTTCTAAGCCTCTAAGGTGAATAAACTGTCACGAGTCTGAAAATAATTTCCGAATTCAATGCAAGGCTATTGCCGAGTACTATACTTATAATACGTATTGGAAACCCTACTCGTGGTATGACATGCCATCAATCATCTAGGATTAATCACCAAAGCGTCGGTGTTCAACTCAACCGCTGCAAATTGGTATACCTGATACGACGTGGCCCCGCTACGTCGAGAAAGTTATTATCAAAATTAACTTAGTATAAAAACATCATTTAACCGCCTACAAACCTCCAATGGGTTAGTTTACTCAAACTAAAAATGTAAGTAATATGCTTTAAGTTTCGCCTCGTCTTTTTTGTGTGTACTTGGTCTAGGACTACGAATTGGGTGATTACTAAACCTAGGATTCTATGCTTTCATTACATTGTCAGTTATAAGGAACTTTTATAAAGACGTGTTAAAAACTTTTAAAGATATTCTATTCTTTTTTGCAAAACTATTATATCCTTATAAGGAAAATAATTATATAATAAGTAGGTACGTACTTATAGTAACCTGCAAAGTCGATACGTATAAATAAAAATGGACTGTCAGTTTGTGATATTAAAAACACCGCTTTTTACTTAATGCATATAGATGTTTATCCATCAACAAAACCATTTTTGTTTGAAAAAAACGAACCGCTTTTGTCGGGTTTCTCATTGGCAGATATATGATGTAAGAAGGTGTAACTAAGGTATTTTTATAGAAGAAATTTTATTTATTGTATTTCATATAAATAATATAATAATTCCACAGACGAAGTTACGGGCACAGCTATTCCTTCATATATTACAAGTTGTGAAAAATTCAATCATGTCTGAGATACGCTCGCCAATGCAGTGAATGGAAAATAGGATCCATCGAGAGATATTTCTGCAAATTGTATCGATGTTAACGTTTCATATTCTATGATATTATGAATATTTAAAACTATTCAGGTTACGGAAGAACCATTCTATTGAATATTAACCTCGGAAATTGTTATCAAGGCGATTAGGTTAGGATATGCAAATTAAACAAAATCCTCTCATAATACTTATAATACTTTAAACTTTAACTTTAAATGATATGAAAGAGGTTTTGATGAGACATCTCACAAAATCTATTTTCATAAATAATCTCTAACTGATTATACATTCGATATTTATATAATATTACTGAATGTTTAAAGTGCTCGAAAATGTAGCCTGAAACTGAAACTAGCTTTGAACAATATTAATTATATTAACAATTATTAATAATATATGAAGTAGTGCTATAAACTGAAAGTTACCAAGCTATACTATACAAATTGTACATTTGTTGTTAGGTAAAAAATATTAAAAGGACTCAAACTACAAGCGTTGTACTTAACTTTCAAAAGACACATAATTGAAGCACTAATTGTATCAGAATATATCATAATGGTACAGTATGGTGGTAGGGTATTGTTAGACGGGATGAATTTGCAAACTCACCCGCGCTTGAGCGGGTCATTAGGGCCACCGCTAATTAGTCTGACTCTTCAATCCGTCGTTAGTGGGACGAGAAAAATTGTAAAGGAAAACCACAATTTTCATTTCAGTATGCAGTATAATTTCACTAATGATGATGGAAAATGACGCGTATCTATAATAAGTCTGCAGTAAGACTATCGAGTGTCAAGAGAAAATAGTTCAAAAAATCTACAGATATAAAATAAGTTCGCTATCTAAGGTAAAATGAAAAAGCCTGGAACGTGAATGTTGAAACAAAATTTATGGACTCAAGAGACCTTACAACTTCGAAGGTGTGATGTTTTAGTATCGCGTTGTCTAGAGCTTTTATTTCTCGGAAAGGAAAAGACAGATACAAATAAAACAGTAAAATTGATTTAGTATTTATTTTAAAGTTTATAGATTAAAAATATGCAATACATAAGCTTATAAAACGTTAAATTATAGAAAGTGAACTCCTGGATATGATTAATCGTACTACTATTAATTATCTTGTTCATCAAAAATAATGAAACCCACCCGAAATTAACGCGCGCTCATCAGTTCTATGAAAATTATGCAAAAATAATAGCAAAAAATATTGTTATTTTTGAGATAAATCTTAATAATTTTCGTTTATTGTTTAGTAGTATTAGTCACCTCATAAGATCAGATAACATATTTGCATTAAGCAATATTCAATGCTGGCGGATTGCCGTAAATTGTTATAAATTTTTTATAAATAAAAATCAATAATTAATTAATTTTTGCACTAAAACACAAAAAATTACGTTTTTAGCGGTTTTTCGGCAGCTCATCAACTTGGATTCTGATATTCGTATGTAGCCCTGACACTTCAACTTGTAATAACCCCAGGTGCCACGAGTGACGTATTCGCTTTGAATAAATAATTAGACCAGACAAATTACGGTGTACCCACATACCAAATGTGTTTAGAAGATATCCCTTGAGAGTGGTACCGTGTTGGGATTACATAAAACTTACCTACCTGTGTCAGAATTAAGGTACTACCTTTTACAGGCGCCATTGTCTATTAAATTTCGGTATTTCTATATTCTTCAATATAATAACTGTATTTTTCTTTATATTTTTCTAGTCTTCTTTCAAATTCTATGATTCGATAATGGAACAAAGAGCTAATATGTGTGTTTCAGTTCCTTTTAGACTATTTACTTAGATAGTTACATATAACTTTAAACTGAAGTTGCTTTCAAAGGTAAACTTATTAAGAGATAACTGGGAAGTGACCGAAGCGCTATGGCAACTTTACAAATACTAACAACTTGATGAATTAAAAATTTAAATTAAATATAAAGTTTTACAAACTTTCCCAGACTTTTATTACTGGAAATGGTGTTTTAATATTATCATTTTTAAAATCTGTTCTATATTAAATTGAACGCATTAAAGTATAAATGTATAATATAGCATATGTGTAGACAATTCTACAAAATTATTATCACTTCAATGTTTTAAGTGTATTGGTAGTATCATTGTAACAGCTTTTTTTTCTAAATATTTAAAAAATTACAAGAACATTTATAATAGATCCAAAATATTTAACAGTCAATGTCTGCCTTTCTCGTCTGGTTTCCGGAACGGCTGACTGATTTACACTAGTAAATTAAAAAAGTCACAATGTTTGTTGTGGAAAATTCATGTCATGGAAAAGTCGTGGAGTTGCGTGTGCGTTTCATATTCATACTATGAATTTCGGGATACTCGAAATAAAATAAGGCTGGCAGGAGAAAGTTCTAAAAATGGCAAATGATGTAATATAAGGATCTACTGATCTTGGAGGTTTCATGGGTAACAGGAATCGCTTAATATAAATGAATTGTATGCTCGTTTGCTATCCTATCGTATAGACATATTAGAAAATGTACCTACAGCAATTAAACGGTTAAAATCTATAATATTTTGTGGACCTAGTATTAGTTACATATGGAGTCGATTTCTATTAAAGACGAAATAACCTGAAATTTGAGTTGGCGTAGTGTTCATTGGAGTAATCAATAACCTATCATTTCAAAGATTTTATAAGGATCAGTCGAATCTAACCACTAGAGACTTAATTAACATGACTTTAAATATAATAGTTTTTATGGTTTTGGTTTACTTATAAAGCAAAAAATAAAATAAAAGATTTTATTTAAACGAAATAGAGAATATTTGCTTCGCGTCTACAGTTACTGAATAAAATTAGTTCTCAAAAGCATTCCAAATATTACAGAAAACTCTGACTCGAAATATTATAAAATGCGGTCCTTGCATTCTTTTAGAGCTTATTAAGTTATTAATATTATCTTCTTGTAAAATCATTTACTTTAACTTTATTGTTAGTATGTTTAAAATAACTCATTTTTATTTAAATCATTAACTTCGAAACTATGAGAAATTTAGAAGAGTTACTATTGAGATATCAATGTTACCACATTCATTTTTTTGCATTTAATGGTGAGGTGTCGCTAACAGATACAATTGCTTATATACAGTGTTGGCAAATAATGTATTAAAATTCAGTAAACCTTTTTATAACCCAGTGTACACCAAATTTAACCATTATTACGATTTTTGGTACCTATAAGTACTAAAATTATTTTTACGAATTTATCAATACCTTCCTAGCCATCTTTAGCAAAGTAGCTAGTATTATATTTAGTATCAAAGGTATTTGAATGGTTATAGGGATCGGGAAAAAATCAAAATATAATAAATAACACTAATAAAAGAATACACTGGGCTAATAATAATAGTCAATAATATTTATGTTGGTAAAACAGACAAATATTAATGTCTGATTGATAAATGTGTTTGTATTTACCACTGACCCATGTCACACTTGAGGTGACGTGAATTTAATTCATGATTTATTTTTTTATTGTTCGCGTTTACACGTTTAGGAAACCATGAACAATACTTTAGCTTTATTTCGATCGAATGCTTTATTTCTATTTCAAATTGCTACGGCGTAGCCATTGCTAGTGTTTTCGTAGTGAATTAAATAATTATATGATATAATGTAATGTGATTTTGTGCAAAATTTTGAACTGCTTTAAATTAGAAATGCATAGAATATATGCTATTTTGTGGTAAAAAATAACTTAGATACAAAACGTTATTATTTATTCCGCAATGCACTGTAAACAGTTATTTTTATATTGTATCTATAACGCATCTATCTAATTTGTAATTTTATTTATATTGTGAAATTGTCCCACTCATAATGGATTGCTTATTTATCTGAGACAATTGCCAATTGCCTGATGTAAAAATAGTGTTTAAAAGACATCATAGACTTGATCCCTGCAGAAAAGACTATCCTAGGTATGTTTTACTTACCACTACATTAATAGCCCTGTCAAAACTACTATATAGGTTTATTTTTTTATATAAGTAAGTCTCTATTTACTGTTCCACTACTCGCATAATTTTCTTAGTCATTTGTATGATTTATTTACGACATAGCTCTTCTAATGTATATACAAATAATATCTTATAAATATACTAACATTATAAGCGAAGATACCATGATGACCAAATATTATGATTCAATATCGATTGGGTTACTCCCAACTAATGTCATTAGTTATAGTAGACATCGGCTGAAACTCAAGTTTGTTTGCGCGAACATTTGGCCTGGCTTAGATAACAGCCGTTTATACAAACAATACTACACTTTGAGACTAATTATATACCTACTTAACGTAGGTTTTGATTACCTTTGGGTTAAGTTCATAAACTTATTGCTGGTTTAAGATGATTGTAGTATCCCAACTTAATTGAAGATTTGTCAGTACTGAAAGTTATTCGTAATAACGATTGTAGTTGTAAGCGTTTAATAATTCTTTCTTTTGAATATTGTATCTTTAAATGCTTTTGGAAAGCAAAAAATAAATTAAAATAATTTTAGAATACCGTTACAAACAAAGCCGGAACAAAAGCAACCTGGGAAATAAAGAAAAAAATATAAAAATCAGTTCAGTAACGTTCGGGTCTAGTGTGAACAACCAAAAAGTTCAACTGAAAGTTTAAAACCCCTAAAAATTTATTCAATTCCGTAAAACGGAGCTCTAAAACAGAATCGCTTTGATGTAATCCAAACTGCTGAGCTGAAAATCGCTGTCAGTTGGTCGATTCAATCTGAAGGGAGTTCTTTTTTAATAAACTTTTTTATTAGCTTCGCTTGTAACTGAATAGTGTAACCAAATGTTGGTAGATAATTACTATAAGTAATATAAGTACTATAAGTAAACGACTAATTGGATCGAATAAGCTAGTATTATATGGTTTGGTAATTCAGAGCTAATTTTATTGTAGTGCCTAGTTCTGAAAAGTGTTGAAAATTTAGTTTTTGTTCATATTATAAACAATAGACACATTTACCATTACGATTACCTGTTACGAAAAGTAAGTTAAAACGTATTTTTGTACGGTTCATAAAAACATATTTAAAAATGTCCTGTTTATAACAAAAAATGGAATAAATAACTACTTCATATCAGCAATAATTGAAAAACGTTTTGACGTAATTTAACCCTCTCTATTTTTAGACAAATGTTTTAACGTTGTAATAAAAAAAATGTTAAAATTGAAAATTCGTTACAATATTGGCAGGCATAATTTTCTGGAATAACATCATAAGCGTAATATTAACAAGCCTATATCTCCAGTGACGGTTTTGCAATTAACCAAAGGCTCATCAAGACTGTCATAAAGTTTATGTTTATCGTCTAAGACAATGTTTAAGTGATCAAGAATAAGTGGTTGTAAAGAATATTGCGGTCGTAATCATTTTTTGTTTACTTGATAAAGTGAATGGCCGCTGTTTGGTCTTATGGAAAGATAACTCATTCAAATACAAGTGAAAATGCATAAGCGGAAAGAGACTAGGCATTCCAGCTTTAATAATGGAAAGGTCGTGAAGTGCAAGAATGTGAATTGTGGCCTCACTGGACCAATTATTTCATTAGAAAAAAGAATTTACACCGTAGACATCCGTTGTTATTAATTAAAGTATTTCTTTATTACAACAAATCTACGGTTACTACCCCAATTTAGTCCCCTTTCTATCTGCTAATTTATAATTGAAAATATTAGTTATTCTACCAACTTTCTTAATTATTCAAAAATCAGAGGAAATCATAAGTTTTTTTTTCAATTTCTTTATCCTCTCTTAAGTAATTAAATAATCTAGGTAATATGATTTTCGAAAGAAAAATGCTGTGACTTATAATTAAAATTAAAATTAAACCATTAAATGCCAATTAGAGTACTGCTAAACTTGTTATATCTGATTGAATATGATTGCAATCTCAGTTTCTTTATATTACACCTACAAAAGACGAAACACTTCTTAAAAACTACTACGTAAATAAAGTTAATTAAACCTTTTAGTACTAGTGATTCAATTACACTTTACTGCTGAACCGATAAGTTTAAAACTTCCTCAGTATGAATGTGACCGTGATATAAATCCATCGAATATTTAACAGTACCTGTAACTGTGATCAATATTTAGTCTAACCAATTCTATTTCCTAGAGACAACAATCCGCTCCATTATTAGTTAGGGCTGTTCGTGTGGAGTCCCAATCGATATAGCAGACAAGTTTGCACTAATTGTTTGTTTACGCCTCTAGAACAACGTCCAATTACAATGTATTGAGCGCTTAAAAATGTAATTTGCTTTAAGGCTTTGTAATCTTGATACATAGGGAAATTTCAGATAGAGTTTTGATCTGTATGTAAATATTAATCAGCTTTAAGTACCTTTTTTTAATTTAAATTATAGAGAACAGTCAAACAACCAATTTGAAGCACTTGGTTTATACATTTTTGGAGTATTAAAGAATCAATACATTTTTCTGCTTCCACATTTATTTTTAAACCCATGATCAAAGATACAAATATGCTTGTACCGGTGCTCAATAATAAAGTTTTTATTTACTTGGAAGAGGGATTTTTTATTACTTTCCATTGTTTGAACTAACGCTACAAAGTAGTTGAATTCTGATGGAATATTTTATGTCGAAACTTTTATCATAGACATTTATATTTCTTTTTCTCAAGTGATCATATTTCAATATAAGAAAAGTTTTTCTTAGCTTTGAATACGTGAAACGTAAAATGTAAAACGACGGACATAAATAAAAAAGTTATTATAACTTTTATCACCATAACACTCCCACCTTGCATTACGTTTGATCCGCCTAATTCGAATTTCAAAACGTAAACTTAACTGCTCACCTTTGTAAAAAGCTAAGAGGATTTTCCTTGTAGATCACATAAAATGAGGCTTATTATAATATTTGCATACCTACATAAATATTTTGTAAAACCATTGTATAGCTCTGAGGGCCCTTCTCGTTTTGCGAACAAATATGGCCGCTGTAATGCGGTATAAATATTTATGCTCTGCTTTTTCTTTTGATCATAGCTATTTTACACGATAACTATGTCATGGTCGTTTTACTTATCTTTGATTGTGACAAAGATATGTTCCGCATACAAAAGTTAACACCTGATGGATTATTTTGTAAGTAGGTATATACTTCGACTGCAAAGAACTTATTATAGAACTAGAAATAGATGATTACTAGCGTAGTGTAACGTCGTTAAATAAATTGAGACTTCTGCCTATTTTATTATCTATTTAACACAATTAAAAGAGAATTCCATGTTTTTTATATACAATAAACTGCCAAATTCTTGTACCGCTGTGTTACCCAAACGTCATACACAGTGAGCGCTATTGTTAAGGTTACGGTTTAATTAAGAAAATAATTATTAAGTAACTTAAGTACTCCATAATAGTCCCCAGATTCGAATTATCGAAGCTGTTAGGAGTGTAAGGAAAAATCAATCTTTCATTAAACCACTATTATCGGTTTTAACAAGGTGTTGGATATGTTTTGTCGTGTAATAAATATATTTTTCATTTCATTTTGCATACAAAAAATTACAAGTAACAATAAAACTTAGGTTCTTTAAGTAATAACCATGTTTTGAAAAACATGAAAGAATCATTAGAAGCACTTGATCAACTTTTGTAGCTAATTAAAGAAATTTTTCAATATAGACTAAAATTATTTTGTAGCCTTATTTATTTTTACACAACACAATACATTAGTCAACAGTAAAACGGTTTCACTTTTGTATAAGCGACATCTAGTGCTTAACAACTAAACTAGAATGAACTTCTTGTAGAATCGTTTGTATAACAATACAGTAATGTACAACATTCTAGCTCGAAGTTTACTCAACAGATGGCGTTTGTTGAAGCTGAAAATAAAGTTTTTAAAATTTTGTTAATACGAACCAACACTACTGTATCTCGCTCGAGACACAGTATTTTATATCATAATTTGTGTCATATTATTAGATAAAACTAATAGTAATAGAAACAAAAAATAATGCATACTCGTAATTATGACAGTATCTAAAACCAAACGTTAGAACATAAGTAAACTTATGCATGCGTGGTACAAAAGTTTGTGCGCTTGCGTGAAATTGCTCCACCCCTTTCCTATTCTATCTCTTACTATTAACAATGACAACCCTTCCAGGCTTATGGTGTCCTGGTACAACGTAGACATTTTCCGCTCTAATCGGGATATCCAGGGAGTCTACAACGAATTAGATTTTCCTTTATCCATTTCCCCTCAGGTTTTTCGTAAAATCATCGATCGTACCATCCATCGCACGAATTTTCCAACGAGTACGCTCCCGGAATTTTCAGACTCCTTGAAACTTATTTTGCCCTAATACTTTGGCTGCCAGCGCTGTAGCCTTGCTACAAAGGTTTGCTACGACGCATAATGTTTGCTACGGCCCGTAGCGCCCTGAAAATTTCTTACCATGTTCAGTATGAAATAGTTTCTTAACTGATTAAAAATATACAGGCTAATAAATATGTATATATATTGTATACATTATTTAGCTTACGTAAATTGTAATAAAAACATACTAATTTTATTTCGTGGGATTTTTTTTAAATTGATGAACTGTTAAAGAATACGACGTACACAACATCGCGATAACTTGGGTTTCTTAACGTTTTTGTCAGCCTGGTAGTTTCTCTTTGTCGCACTTCATCCTGCTACGAAGTTGTAGTAATAACGGCTCTACGAAGCGTTATTTGAATCAGACTTGACAACGGACTTGTATTCTCTATCAAAGAAGACTTGTCGGTACCTAATCCAATAAAAATACTTTATTTATAATATTTCCCTCAATTATTGCTTTAATATAAAAATATAAAGGGATATTGAACATTATCTATCTATTTTCATTGCAAATGATTGTGCCCTCAAGTTAGCGTTTAATTTTATTCATATTAGTGTTCGCGTTATTTACTAGAAGTACATCATTATTCAAAACGCGTGTCATCAATAACTTTGAGGTTTTGAGACTTGACACTATCAAAGACTTTACCACACCTTATCCAAACTGTACGAATAAAAATATCTTTTTCAAAACCGTGTCGACGTGCTATGAATTATAGCACCTGTGAAGGTAAAAATATTCAGAAAACAAAGTTTTTCTTGATAGATAGCGTATAGCTTAGTCTATAAATATAATAATACATATAAAAATGTATATAAGGGGAGGTTGTCATCCGTCCAACTATTTTCGCTATTCGTATCGTTTAGTGAAACATTTTAAAAGAATTTTCTATGAATCTTAATATCAATTATAATGATTTTTATTCGATTGGTGGAGCATCCATAATTAGACGAAGCTATTTATTGTATATTCGATGAGGCAAGTTGTGTTCGATAGAAAAATATGTAATTTAGAAGGTTTAAAAATTTTTCCTCATAAAATATTATTACAAACAAGATATATCGCAGACACAATATCTGTCTGGCCAATGTTTTTGTAGTGGCCTTGTTTATTACGGAACCTTTATCATTTTATTTTTCCGTATAATGTTACACTTTAGTAATGCGGCCTCATTTTCGCTTGTCGGGTTTTAACATAAAGGAATTTACTTAAAATTAATTTATTTTAGTATTTTTGAACTATATTGTTTAAAATATAAATACTATTTTGACTCACATTCTCGAGTCTGTGCACAATCTGATATACTTTTTTTAAATAAGGTTATGGAATCTCATACCTTGGCTTAAACATAATTTGGAAATATAATTCTTGTTTAGTAACGTTTTTGTTACGCTATATATGTATACAGTAATACTAATGAAATGTTGTGTAAGTTAATTCCCTCAACTCCTAGAAGAGCTTGTGACTAAAATATTTCTGTCTGTTTACTGATTGCTTTTATCTAACTATAATTTTTTTATACGGAATACTAGCTCGATATCGCCGTTTCTGTGCATAATTCTGGATACTGAAGTAGTTTTAATATGTAAAGAATAAAAATAATTCATAATCATTTTTGTCATCATATTTAGGTAATGATGACAATAATTTTTATAAATATTAGATATTCATTAAACTATAAAATTTAATATCTCATACGGAAAATAATTTTCTGAACATTCCCCTGACATACCTCAATCACATCCATTTTATATCTTTCAAAGAATAAGCAGAGATTGTAAAGACAGGTTGAAAACAATATAGAAATGCAAAGTGCTCGATAAAATTGCAATGATGTCGTCAGCGTTATTTTTAACGATCTGTTATTCTGTGTGTTTGCATCGATCTATGCACTATGATATATTGCGACACTCATACGAAATCTAGAGCGCAAAGAGTATGGTCAAAGTGATTTTAGACGCTTTTTAAGTATATTTGAAGTCTACGTGAATCAATATTAAGATTAAATGTTTATAAATGATCGACTCGATCAGAAGGCTTAACCCAGATTGATGGAATGAAAATTAATTTGTTTATTCAATTTTTCAAAGAAGTAAGAGAACATTT
>JAOSYY010000009.1:1000261-1031412 GCA_025727935.1 Hebomoia glaucippe | reverse complement strand
TTTTTTTTATGATGGAAAAATACTGCCATGAACCTCTATTCATTTATATGGCAAAATAACTTTCACGGGCTCAACTAGCAGTATAATATTAGTGATTATTTACAGCTGAGTGTGTTTAGGAAGAGTGCATGGACCTACGTTCCAAGTAGAGATCAATTCTACCTTCACCAATTCGGGGTTGCGGAGCCCGATTTGAACTATAGAAATCCTGTTCTGGTTGAGGAGATAAAGGTAGCGTATTTCCTATTTCTATTTATGTATTTTTGATACTTGAAGTGAGGTTGAGAGTATATAAGATACTTGTCCAATTTTAATTAGATGTAAGTATGGTAAATAGGTCAAGTGTGTTATTATTATCATTTCATAACTGAACATGTTATTTTTTATCAGCGACGTCGTGAAATTCGAAAATTGAATGTTAGATCAGTTTGCATTTTTACCATTAAAATTAAATCAAGACTTCGAAATTCAAATATTTTATGCAGTTTTTAGATATACTTGTATATTGTTTTACCAGACTTTAATGAAATATTGGCTAGAGAAAGGGATAGCTGGTATAAGAGTCAGCTCAGTTAATTATTTGGTTGAGACTGATAAAGACCTATATGGTGGTCGGTATCCAGATGAACCAGAGACAGGTAAACCAGGTGTATCTCCTGAGAATTATAACTATTTGGACCATATATATACTAAGGACCAGGATGAAAATTACGATATGGTCGCGCAGTTTAGGGAAGCTTTGGACTCTATCACAATACGTGATAATATGACAAGGTATGGATCATATATGTATTCATTACTAAAAGAATAGCAATAGTCTTATTTTATTAAAATTGCGAACGTATAAACACATGATAATCCTTTAGTTGATTTATTGGTCTTCAGATTATTCAATATTTAAGTCTCATTTTTTTCAAACATTATTGCGAACTCTTACTTGCTTTTTTGTAATGTTTATTTTAAAATTATAAATACAATCTTAATTACTCAGGTATAATAAATTACACTTAATATTATAAAGTAAAAATTTCGAGCTTCTAAGGCTTTCAGCACAATTGTGGAATAAACTCTTCACGTGACTTGCCGTAAAACTTTTACAGTGAAGACCTATATCGTGCGAAGCCATTACAAAATTAATGGCCTCTAATGTCTTGAAAACAAAAGGTTTTCTTACTGTATTTTTATACGGATCCATAATAATAAATGTTGGAAAAAGCTCACATCTTATAAAAGCTTTTTATTTTAAATTTGGCACGTTAACGATAGACAAAATTTTGGTGAAACAGCGTTCGTTATTTCTCTAACTTGTAACATAGAAGCTGTACATAGTCTCTTGTAACCAAACAATAATTGTCTCTTCGCTTTCAATAAATAGAGGAATACGGTTTGTCGTTAAAAATAACGATATATTAAAAAATATTTCCATAAAACTATTATGAGTGGATAGTTTACTTGGGATTATATGGGAAGCTAATGTATGTTTTTACATAACGATCCTTCGAAAAAAACCCAGCGTAAGGTGTAATAAGAAGTCTGTCGCTTTCAGAATTTTAATGACTGAAGCCTGTACTAGTATAAAGAATGCAGTGAAGTATTATGGCGAAGGTATACATTCGGGAGCGCATGTTCCCTTAAACTTCGCATTGATGAAGGATTTGGGTAAAACGTCAGACGCTAGGGATATCAAGTATGCAGTTGACAGATGGTTGACCTACAAACCGTTGAGGAAGCCAGCTAATTGGGTGGTAATGATTTGAAATAATAATTTTATATTTTCATGGTGTAAGTAAAAACCTTTTTAGAATTTCATGTGCAATGGCACTATTTTAAAGATTGATATATGTAAGATCTGATTGTTAAGGTTTGTTTGAATGAAAATTATAAAACTTTAATATTACTGAGTTATAAAAGCATGAATATAATAAACTATTGAAATGTGTATTTCCGAGACTAAAAAACTTATTTGCGTATAGTAATGGCTTATAATATAACATCATTCACAAAATTTAATTAAAATCAGTCAATCTGTTAAGGAACTCCAACGGTACTGATATAATATACATAACTTCTAACTACATACACACTTGTAACACCTACCTATTAAGATGGGGCTCTAAATCCTTACACATGACGTACCATAAAGGTTACATAATTTTAAAAATTATATAATATGTCTATATTATATACAAATTGCTAACAATAACATTATTACGAAATGTATTTTCGTAAAGTTTTTGGTTAAATCCATCTTTTTGTTTGACATCCAAGTGTTGACCGGGGTCCCGATTCAACTCAACCTTCTCATTTGTGAGAACAATGTAGCTTTAAATTATTAAATTTCCTTTGTTGCCTTTGAAGGATACCGTCGTGATGGACTCTCTCAAAAAATGTAATGTTTTAACAAACATGGAGTGCTATATTATAATAATTAGCGCTTTAAATGTATCCTCATTCTCATTTTTATAAAATAGTAACGTGTAGTTGAAAAGAATAAAAATTTAATTCTCATTTTAGTTTCTTGACTTGTATTTGTGTTTTTACGATGGCGCATTATTAGATTTTGTGTAGGCTTGTATTCATGTTATTTTCTCTGTGAATGTTTTGTATTTTTAGACAGGAAATCATGATAAAAGTCGTATAGCATCACGCTTCAGACCTCAATTGGTGGATGCCTTTAACATGCTTATTCTCCTTTTACCAGGAATCGCAATCACTTATATGGTAAGAAGTATATATAAATCTATAACCTATCTAAAAAAAAAATAATGTCAGTGTTTGAAAGATATTCAAGAAATATATCTTTCGTTAAACATTTGAACATGTTTGCAGCTAATATAAAATGTGTTTCTATATTAAAAAAATATGTAATGATGGTTATGCAGCTAATATTGATAAACGAGTATGCATTTAAGTTTTTGTGTATCGATTAAGAACTATACTTTTATAACACTAACAACAAAATACATAAATTTTTGTGAATAGTAACCACAAGTCATTATTAAAACAAAACTTTAATATTTAGTGTTTCAAATCTAAATACAGAGATCCTCCTTTTCATTACAAAGGGTGAAGAACTGGGTATGGTAAATGGGTTCGTTCCGTGGAGCGAGACGAGAGACCCTTTGGCCTGTAACACTGACGACCCTGTCAATTTCATTGAGGTGACCCGCGACCCCTTCCGGACCCCGTTTCAATGGAGCAGTGGAAAAAACGCTGGTAATGTATTGAAAAATTCTATATCCAGTTCAAAGTGATACAATTATCATCTATTTTTATCCCTCTGTTATGTTATCAAGCAGCTAAATTAAGATTTTTTAAGTAGAATATCGACATTCAATTGTTTTGTCAGGTAGTGTTACCCTAGACCCGTTTTTAAAGTAATGTCCCCAATAAATTATTCCTTTTAAAACACATTTATTACTTTTGTGAAACTCTTGTTGGCAATTATACAATAGTAGTTATTCATACGGCAATAAAACTATGTTTCCAAATTTATATAGTAATTAGTCATTATGATATTCTAGGCTTATTTTAATTTAACTCTCCATTCGCGTTATAATATACGTATTCGACCCTCGCAGATGTTTCCATTTGTGGGTAAAGGGTAACAGTTGCAAATTCGTAAATAATGTACATTCATTTATGCGAAGGAGTTCGATGTGGTCTCATTGTATATTCAAAGCAATAAATATTATATTTTGGTAATGAATTAATGTTGGGTATGAAATATTGAGAATCAATAAATTGTGTAATATCGAATATATTATGTCGACATGAATAATGCTTTACGAGCTTTACTGAAAAAACATCATTTTATAAAGAGTAGGAAAAGAATTGTGAGTTAAGTGATAATACGATGACTTTTTAGCGTATTTATAGATAATAGTATTAAATGTATATAACTACACTATTTCAATACAAAAAACAAGCATAATCAACATTCACGCTTTTCCGCTCAATTAACAATGTGTCAAAAAGTTTGTATAATCCGTTCGAAACGTACTGCGAGTATAGTTCTTTTTTTTAAAGTTTTGGTTTCTTTTGTCATGTAATTAAAATATTTATTAACAGTAATAATATTATGATTAAGAGTTTCGTTATTATTATTATGTTATTTCCCGCTTTTAACCATAAATCGTAAATAAGCAGTTAACATTTTTTCGAGTAGGTAATATAGAAATATCTGTTCCCTAAGCCTAATTAGAAACATGGGAATTTATTGCATTTAATAACACAGGTTTCTCCGAAGCAGAAAAGACTTGGTTGCCAATAGCAGACGGGTACGAGCACACTAATGTGGCAAGCGAGCAGGCAGCTGTTCGCTCTCACTATCAGGTGTACAGATCACTTACAGCACTTCGAAATAGACCTGCTTTTCGCCTAGGACGTCTGGAATCACTCGCACTAAATAGTGATGTATTCGCCTTTAAGAGGTACGAAAAGGTGTTGCGCAGTAACACGGCAAACAATCTTTTACTACACTTATGCGACTTGCATACAAAAATTCATCTTATTCTACTAGAGGGCGCAAAATAAATATCTTTATATTATAAGTCCTTTCATCATATCTGTAATGAAATCACAATTTATTCCAAAACGTTACCGGCGTACTGACATAGTATTAGCTATATCAAAGCAATATTAATTTATATTAATAATAAATTCTACAGTTATGATCACAAAAGAAAATCAGACATGTAATTAAGTGTTCTAAGTTGCTATTTATGATTATTGCTAATGATAAATAGTACAATAAAAATATTTTTTTTTCGTAGATGGTACAATGATGACGCGTATGTAGTCGTTATGAACGTAGGTAAAGGATATCAGGTCGTCAACTTGACAGCTTTCGATTTAATCTTCGGTCAATTAGAAGTCGAAGCAAGCAGTGTACTCTCGTCAAGGACTTACGGGTGAGTTAAGAATTCTTGAAGTAATAGCCAATAAGTTTTCTTAGACATGTTGACATTAGAGAACCTGATGTTGTGAGGACTTTTATCGAACTTGAAAACATATTTTCTATATGAAGCTCAGTTGATGTGTACAAGATAATATTAATTAATTATACAATTAAACACTGCATACCTATTTATTTTGATATCGAGCGGATTACGACTAAAGTCGGAAAATATATCACTCCATGTTCGTATCATCTTTGAATGGTGGTTCGTGACCTGGACTAAGCTTCGATATTCGACTGAAGTAAATAAAATATTTTTTCAGTACATATAGAAAGTTTTAAGAATAAAAATGGGTATCGAACATGCCTTTGTCCGTAAACTGTCTTATAATATATATGTAGTTTTAACGTAAAAGTGGTACCTTTCTCAATAACATATGTGTAAACCTTTGTCCGCTAATAGGTTACGAAATAAATGAAACGGTGTGAATATTTAGGCTTTTTGAATTTTAAATTGAAGTTCTTTCGGAGAAACTTTAGAAATAAAATAAATTGTCGACGGGATTGCCGGTGAATTGCAATTTACTTTTTTTATCGACAGACGATCGCGCGGCTCACTTCTAGTTTTGAAAACAGCAAAACTGTTCTTTGAACATACCTTTTTAACGTAAAAGAATAGTCATTGAAAAGAGGGCAAATAGTTGTCAGAAAATTCACATAATAATTTGTTGTTATTTGAAACGTAATTCTGATAACATCCATTTAAAACTTAAAACTTTTCAAATAATATTGCTACATAGTTATATAATTTATATAGAAGATAAATTGACACACATGAGACACACGACAGCTTTATCAGTGTCAATCTGTTCGAAGTAAAACGCAAATCATAAACATATATATAACTATAATGAAAAACTATTATTTGAACTTAAACTGCTAATGAATAGAGCGTATATATATCTTGCCTTAAAAATTCTAAGGCGCTTATCTGTCATGTCTCGAACATATTTATCACAATTATTTTTTTACTAATTCTGGAATCTAATATTATGTATGTAATACAATGTTCAAAATTTTATATGTAATACAATGTTCAAAATTTTCACCTGTTTTAAAAACGAGTTTAAATGTCTGTATTTAAAATAGATTTTGTTGTTATCCTGTCAATTTTAAATATTGTATATTATCGACATTTTTGTTTCAGTGACAATGTTCAAGCCAACTATTTAGACTTATCAGCAGATGAAGCTTTAGTTTTACGGATGCAAGTGTGAAGGATGTACTTAGGATTAGGCTTACTATGTATTATTATTTTTTAAACAGTATAAATTTATAAAGCCAGATATATAGTTGATAATAATGTTTTTAATCAAAAATCTGTTTTCGTTTTGTTATTACTGTGAAAGATAATCGTGAAATGTATTTATAGACGAAGTTAAAAGTAATTTTGAAATGTCTTGAGTAGCCTTTGAGTTAAAAGCTGGCTATGTAAATACATATAGAGACAGAACTAAACTAAAATAATGGCCATCAAAGGCTTTATCTACTTAATAATATAAGTTCACAAACAGATATATTAATATTATATATTAATTTTCAAAATAAACTGAGATTTAAAGCTATTTTTCTTTGAATGACTATTCAATTATGGCGATTTCATCATCTACATTGTAGGTGCAACTGTTTGTGTGGAAAGAGACAATTTGTAAGATTTTTGTGGAAATCGTAAACAATATAAAATGTCCCATTTAACATGTCAATCTCTTTTATTTTTTATAAAGAGAAACATGTAAGAAAATTATCAACGTAGTTACTACACGCCAATACTCAAGTGTCATGATAAAAAACTTCGCGTGAGATATGATCAATATTTTCAAATCTTCAGAATCAAAACTACATACGATAAGAATAATCTTCACATAGATGAGATAACGTTTAAAAATTTATCATTATAAAGCAACAGGAGGCTGAAAAATTATCATTTCACAAAAAATGAAGACGTTATTGTTTTTACCGTTTCTGACTGTTCTGTGCAACGCTAATATTTTTGTTAGTAATGAGAAGACAATTGAATGGTGGGAATCCACTATTGTCTATCAAATTTATCCGAGATCCTTTGCTGATAGTGATGGTGATGGTATTGGTGATTTAAAAGGTAAATTGATAGATTAGTAATTGTGAGGAAATGTTGAATATAATTTTGGCCGTGGGCAGTGAAACTGAATAAAGGTTTGTTAATTTTACATACTGTATGCAAATATTGGAATTATCTTAAATTGAGAAGATTTTTAATAAACCAGGTATTTATATTGTATTATAGAGGTTTTTTTAAAGGAACAAAATTAATACAGTGCAGTGTAGACAGTGTAAATTTATTTCAAACGAAGTATTCTAAAACCCCTCGAGATTGCGAATTTGCCAACAAATTTTTGACCACATGCCTACTACGAGAGCTAAAATATTACTTGCGTATGAGCGTTACGTAGGGTTGAAATGGCTCTGTCATATAACCGATCCTATCTAAAATGAAAGTGTTACTTAAAGTAATAAAAATAAAAAATATGTTTATAGGAATCACTTCAAAACTAAACTACATAAAAGATATCGGCGCTGGCGCAATATGGCTCTCACCGATATTTCAGTCACCTATGTACGATTTTGGGTATGACATAGCGGACTTTTATGCTATTCATGATGAATACGGTACTATGGAAGACTTCGAGGAACTACTTGCTACGGCTAATGAACTGGGTATGTATGTAAGGGTCTATTACTTCGATAAGGCTGCACTTGTGTTTTATTAAACGAAACGCGAACCATACTTTAGAGAAAACTAGTTTTACTAGTCACTTTAGTAAAAGTATTGAAAGACCGTTAATACGCTTTTTCACAGTTGTCCATAAATTTTTGGATTGTTAGAAATGCATCTTAACTATCAATATATGGTATCACTACTATGAACGGAAACTCAAATTTGTTTACATTATTTAAAAAAGATGCTCAATGAATTGAAAGCGTATTAACACATCAAAATTGAACAATAATGAATTAGTGAACTTATAATTTTATTGTGAATAATAATTACATGTGTCCTTCAAAGTGTTATATTTATCTATACACAATTTATAACAAAGAATTCTCAGATTAACTTTATAAAACACAATAGTTCTTTAACACTAATAATATAACAGTGGATAATGTTTGTTTCAGATATAAAGATATTATTAGATTTGGTACCAAATCATACTTCGAATGAGAGCATATGGTTTCAAGAAGCTCTTAAAGGAAACCCGAGATACTACAATTATTTTGTCTGGGAAGATGGGGTCATAGATGAAAATGGAGTTATGCATCCACCGAATAATTGGGTTAATAATTATTTATAATTACCACGCATATTTAAAATTTAATTAACTATGAATGAAATATATTATTTCATCATTGCAACTTTATTCATTATAAAATGCCTATCGCTTATGTCATCAAACATAACTAATTGCCCTTTTGTTTATGTCGTGTACAATTTTTGGTGAAGGTATCCAGCCCGCCTATCCTCCTCCTGTACCCATCTCTAATGATTACAGACGTGAAGTTAACCTGTGTTAAAATGTTTTATTTAGTTTATCATGTTTAAGTTTAGCTTGTAATTTTTTGGTTATTTATTTATATAAGTAATGGAACAGTTATTAGGGAAACTATAATTATTTCAGCGAAGTCATTTTCGAGGTAGTGCTTGGGAATTCCGAGAGGAAGTTGGAAAGTATTATCTTCATCAGTTTCTTGTGGGTCAGCCAGACTTAAACTACAATAATCCAGAAGTCATTGATGAAATGAAGGTTGATAATAATTTGATAATTAAATGAAATTAACAACGATAATTACTTAATTGTTTAAGTAACATTGTTAACATAATTTTCCGATATTTTATTTGTGAAAGAGTTTTTTGATTACTATAATAGTTGTAATTATATTTAATTTTACAGTGAAAAAAGCTTCTTTCCCTTTAAAATCTTTTACGTTATTCGATCTTTTTATTTGAGAACATCACTGAAATCAATTTGAAAAAATTTCAAAGTAATTTAAAATCTATTTTCAGAATATAATCCGATACTGGCTTGGAAAGGGCGTAGCTGGATTTAGGATAGACGCTGTAAACTGTTTATTTGAAGTTGATAAAGAGCTTTTTGGAGGTAAATATCCCGATGAACCGTTGTCAGGACGAACTGACGTCGATCTTGAATCTCACGACTATTTGGAACACATTTATACAAAAGACCAGAATGCTACATATTACATGGTTTATGAATGGAGAGATGTGTTTGATGAGGCATATAGAAAAGATGGACTTCACAGGCTAATGATGACTGAAGTGTATGCAAGTGTGCAAAATGTTATGAGATATTTCGGTGAAGGAAACAGGAAAGGTGCTCAAATGCCATTCAATTTCGATTTGATTACTGATGTCGATGCTTTATCATCAGCAGCTGATATGAAAAGAGCTATTGATAAGTTCTTAACTTATAAACCTTTGGATAAAGTAGCCAACTGGGTGGTAAGTTAAAAATTCTGAAGCTTAAAGAATTTTAAAGTATCTGAAGGAAGGAAAACTGTTTTTAGTTTTTTTTTATAATTATCATTTAAGTCGCCTTGATATTTTAAAGAAATTATACCCTAAACAATACTGCTTTTTAGCTTTTATCTATATTGACGCCATAACTACTACTAAACGAAAAGTAAAAGTTCTGTCCAAATATATGAAGTAATTATTTATTTGCACGGAATAACGGTACTAAAAATTACTAATAAAAGTATATTAAAATTCTAATACACGCCATCTATAGTTTTTTACCTTTGGATTTTTTTAACACGCAGTTTTGTAGGTTGGTAACCACGATCAAAGCAGAATGGCTTCCAGATATGGGTCTGTTTTAGTGGATGGTATAAACATGATAGTTCTGCTACTTCCAGGAGTTGCGGTTACTTATATGGTACGTATTTAGAATTAAATAAATATAACAAATTTTAAAATGTTATTTGCCGAATCATTCAAAAAAATCAATAATATAATGGATTAATAAAAAATATATTTTTATAGTTTTTTTATTTAAGTGAATTTTTATCTTTAAACAATATATATTAATATCAAATATTTTTGATCTAATAATTATTCTGTATATTTAGGGCGAAGAAATCGGCTTAGTAGATGGATATGTAAGTTGGGAAGATACTGTAGATCCATCAGGCTGTAATACAAATGACCCTGTCAATTATATGAAGTACTCCAGAGATCCTGAACGCACACCGTTTCAGTGGAACGCTGAGTTGAACGCTGGTAATGTTTTTAATTATTTTTAAGCTATTATTTTATCTGTCTTTATCAATATAACATATATATTACAAATTAATATTTTTATCCACAATTTGATAACGTAGGAACTTTAAGATTTCGTTAATATTTGATTTCTAGATTTGTTTACTACGAGTAAAACGATAATTCGTTACATAGTTTATTAGTTAAAAAACATTGTTTTTAAATTCATGTTTTTGTCTATCATAGATACAATATCCAGAATTATTGTCCTAAGTACAACTGACTTGAATAACTACTTATCAATGTTATTATTTAATAACGATTATCGTTAATAGGATTTTCTACGGCGGACAAAACTTGGCTGCCTGTGGCTGAGGGGTATGAAACATTAAATGTGGAGGTACAGAGTGCCGCTGAATGGTCTAACTTGAAAGTTTATCGAGCTTTGGCAGATCTAAGACAGGACGAATTGTTTAGGCATGGACGATATGACTCTTTAGCTCTCAAGAACAATGTTTTTGCTTTTAGAAGGTATTTAGTGTACTTAATTTTATTTATAAATTTGACATGTTCAGTAATATTTTATGCCCTAAACGCTTGAACTGATTTGTTTTTAGTTTTCTTATAGAAAACCTGATTTAACATGTTCTTAGTACGATGCAATAAAATTTTGCTTAATGGTTATGGTGACATTGAGCGTTTTGAATAGTTTGCTGTATTAACTATTTCTTATGAAATTAGATTATGTGTTCATCTAGCGCCTAATTTAATGGAGCTAGATAAAAATCAAACAACATTTGTATGTCGGTGTACTGGTATACCAGATATTTATCAAAAATGGAAACGATTAAAAGCCAAAATATGTCTTCAATTATATAAGATGAAATAAAATAATTTGATTCATGATATAAATAACATGTTTAAAAGAACAAATTAGTAAAAATAATATAATAAAAACTTCTCACAAAGAAATGTGTCTGAGCAAGCGATGAGTTTTGTAGTTTGAAAAATTTGCTCTATAATACCTACAAGAATCACATAATACAAACATTTCTATTTCATTAAGATGCAGACACGTAGTTTAAAATTGACGCCTGAAACTTTTTTATATAGTTTATTAGTTAGAAATAAAGCTTCTTCTATTTAATGGATTTTAGACCATACCCCGAAAACCTTATGTTACAGGTGGCACAACGGAGAAACTTATGTAGTAGTTGTAAACTTGCGAGATGTAGAACAAGTAGTTGATCTAACCTACTTTGAAAATGTTATTGGTGACGCTGTAGTAGTTATAAGAAGCGTTCAATCACCTAAGATTGAAGGGTGAGAATTTTTTATTTAATACTACAAGACCTCCAGAAATTATTATTTAGATATTGAGAATATAAGCAAGTTCACGGAGTTGTTTGAACCTCTCAAAGTTCATCCATTTGATTGATTATGACCGATAATGAGGGATTTCGGAAGACACGTTTCCAAAAGTTTTGCAAGGCATGTAACAAGTTGACTTTTGTGGTGTTTTCCGGTACAGCAAGAGTAGGAAAAGCGTTCAAAGTTTTTATCCTTTCAATGAATGCTTCAATATATCTACTTCTTGGGAGAAGTGATATTGAATGAAGGTTTGAGACATCTTTCAGACCTGTTTCATAAAAACGATGTTAATGAGGTCAAAGTGTTTTAATAGGTTTATACCCCAAGTCCTCTGAGAGTTTGTGGTTCCTCGTGAGGCTGTTTTTGGTATAGTGAGACTCCAACATACGTCTTTAAGTCGTATGCGCAATTAATTTATCCCCAAACAGAAAAGTCTTTTACGATACGTTTGCATAAAATTTTTGTTACAGAGATATTTTTGAAACATCTACACTACCAGTGGCTGGGTATGAAGGGATCGTGCTGAAGTTACTATAAAAATATATAAATTAATTAAATTCAATATTTTAATGTTTTATTTATATTTCGATTGCTTCTAATAGCCTTTATTAATAGTAATATATATAAAGGAAGATAAAAAAACGGCTTTTAAGTTTTGACGCGATTATTAGATCGTTTCAAGGACAATTATTCATTATTATAAAAAATATATATTAATACTAATTATCATTTCGATACGACGACTATATTATGACAAGTAAACAGATGAAACTATCAAAATCGTATGACTTTTTTATTTCCCTTACGTATTTTGGTCTTCATGGAAGGCATTGTGTAGCAAATAGTATTGACCACGGTACAATCAAAACAAGAATGCATTTTGTATAAATAATATGATTATATCTGGCCATAATTGGATTTTATTTTGAATTCCTTTTACACTCAACGAATACCTTAATAGCTTATACTGCAAGCAGTAAATTTTACTCTTTCCTATTTTGAGAACTTTTGATAGATATATAAAATAGTAGTAATAATAATTAAGTTTAATAAAATATATTATTTGTGTTAGTTCCCAGTACGCCTGCGGGTATACGATTAAATTACTCGAGATAAATGAGAAGCTGGAAGCAATTGCAAGCAAACGAGATGCTGGTAACACCAACTTTAATCATTATTTCGTGGATCGGGTGAACGCTTGTTATTAGTTCTAACAACATCAGTTTTATAGTCCACACAAATTCTCGTCATTCTGTTAAAAACCTAAATATATTGACGATAAACATATTTAAACTTAAAAAGGTTTTATTAAAGAATATTTTTATTTTTATCTTGGGAACTTGAACCATGGACTTATCAATAAGGGTCAATTAGTCGTTCAAGAATGTTTAAGAAAAGTAACAACAAGCATTCGCAAGATTACATTAAAACACCAATACTATGATCAAAGAAACCTAAAGTTTCAAAACAGGGCCTAAGAATAGATCAATTTTGCAACAATTAAATTCATTAATTATACTCGTGTTATTGAAAAAATATTTATTTTCTATTCTTCCTAATATCTAGAAGAGCTTATTTGTTTGTTTAACCGCGCTAATCTCTGGAACCACTAGTCCGATTTTAAAATTTCAGTGTTGGTTAGTACATTTATCGAGGAAGGCTATAATAGGCTATATTATATTTTAAAAATTAAGAATCCTTACTAAAAGTCTAAAAATGTAACCCAAAGTGTAAAACTCGAAATGAACACGAGCGAAGCCGCAGCCAGATGTTTTGGCAGTTGTTTTACATTTACGCTAAAATATACAACATATTAATACGGATAATGGTGTTTACCGAAATTTCTCATTTCATAATAAATATAATAATGATATCAAACGAGATAACGGATTATCGAAAACAAATAAAAAAATACGATAACCTGTACTTGTTATTTCTATGATCATT
Source organism: Hebomoia glaucippe (assembly GCA_025727935.1). Lineage (NCBI taxonomy): Eukaryota > Metazoa > Arthropoda > Insecta > Lepidoptera > Pieridae > Hebomoia > Hebomoia glaucippe. The sequence continues at coordinate 1,017,880 of JAOSYY010000009.1, read as the reverse complement.
ATAATATGAATTACGGTAACATGACGAGTGCAAATCCCTTATAGATTTTTGTTTTATATAATATTTATATGTGCCATTAATATAAAGTAGTGCCCTGGTGTTCTCGCTTCAATTTTATGTACATTTCAAAATAAACCTCAATATTTTTTAAAAAAGTTATAATTTATATAATACAAGCGGACACTTCAGTTTATTTAATAGTAGGTATAGATGTAGATTAGCTGTTGAGTGTGCCTGGATAGAACAAGAATTTAAAGTACTTATTTTATATTATTCAACAAAAAAAATGCTAATAAAAATTATAGAATATAATATAAACATGTTAAACAATTCGGGAATCAATCCCACAAGCTAGTCGTGTAACGTAAAGAATAATGAATCTATGAAATTCTGAACATAAATTCTATTTAATGTTTTATATAAACTAAATACTTTCTAATTCAGACTAAACTAATTAAGGTAATACGAAGTACCAAAGCCATTAATTTTGTAAAGTTAATTCATTAGCTTTCACTTTGTTCAGCAAAATCTCTAAAAACAATAACTGATTCAGAGCTTCACAAAATTACCTTTTTTACGGACTTTCTTAAAAATCCTTATCATTCTCAGAGGAGGCGTATTTTTTATTTAATTGAAGGAAAATTTCAAGCTTTACTAGGAGATAATGATTTGATGGAAATGGCTAAGTGTTTTATCTCAAAATGAAATCTGCGGTTTATCTCCTCTAGAGTATATAAGGTAAAAATGAAAAAAAAATGAGTTATTAAATAATGTAACAATGAGGTAAGATCAAAGAGAATTTTGAAGAACAGAAATGGACAAGATTTCTTTCTGCGCCTTGCTATTCAATTCAAATTAAAGTAGCTAGAAATTTTTCAGAAATGGCATCTGTGTAATATGTTATATATTATCTCTACATTTTTCAGATTCAAATTTAGTTTATTTTTACCAGCGTTTTTTTTAATTGCAAATGCTTCGAATGAGAGGGAATTGGATTGGTGGGAAACCACAATTTTCTACCAAATTTACCCGAGATCTTTCATGGACAGTAATGGAGATGGAATAGGTGATTTAAAAGGTATGAAATTACATGTTTTTTCCGCAATTATTTTTCTATATCTATAGTTTCAGGCATTTAAAAAAAGATTAAGAAACAACTAAATAAAATGCAACAAACATAATGTTTAAATAATCGTTTTAACTTAATTTTTAATTATATTCTGGCAAATGAATACAGAGTGCGATTTATAACGCAGGAATTACATCAAAGTTGGAATACCTCAAGGAATTAGGTGTTGGCGCGACATGGCTTTCACCTATGTTTAAGTCACCAATGTATGATTTTGGTTATGATATCTCTGACTTTTATGATGTGCAAGATGAATATGGTACGATGGAAGATTTCGAAGAGTTACTTGCAAAAGCTAAGGAATTAGGTGCGTTCAAAAAATCTATTTGAATTCTACTTGTACATAAATTTAATTGTAAACTTATTTAATTGTAGATATAAAGATTGTTTTGGATTTCGTACCAAATCATTCAAGCAACGAAAGTGTTTGGTTTGAAGAAGCTTTGAAAGGTCATGAAAAGTATTTCGATTATTTTGTTTGGGAAGATGGAGTTGAAGATGAAAACGGTGTTTTGCACCCTCCTAATAACTGGGTAAACTTATTGGATTATAATTTATATTTAAGTATATCAACATACTTAATAAAATGCTTATTTTAGAATAGTGTTTTTCGGAAAAGCGCTTGGGAATATAGAGAAGAAGTTGGAAAATATTATTTACATCAATTTGTTATTGGCCAACCAGATTTAAATTACCGTAACCCAGATGTCGTCGAGGAAATGAAAAATGTACTGCGATTCTGGTTTGATAAAGGAGTGGCTGGTTTTCGAGTAGATGCTATTGCACATTTGTTTGAGGTGGACAAAGAAAAATATGGGGGCAAATATCCTGATGAACCTATTTCCGGCCAAAGTCTCGATGATCCAGAAAACTACGATTATTTATCACATATCTATACAAAAGATCAAGAAGAAACGTTTGATATGGTGTATCAATGGAGAGAAGTTTTTGAAGAATCTAAAGAAAAAGACGGTTTAACAAGAGTAATGATGACTGAAGCGTATTCTTCACCGATAGTTACAATGAAATATTTTGGGGATGGTGATCGTCAAGGAGCTCACATGCCTTTTAATTTTGTTTTAATATCTGATGTAAATGGAGACTCGACAGCTGGTGAAATAAAATATGCGATTGATAAATTTATTACGTTTAAACCGATAAACAAGTTAGCTAATTGGGTGGTGAGCTTAATTTTATCAAAAATAATTACGGTTAAATGTATTTAATGTAATAATATAACATTATACCATTCTAAAGGCAGGCAATCACGATAACAGTAGAGTGGCATCTAGATTTAGCCCAAAACTGGTGGATGGAATCAATATGCTTGTTCTTTTACTACCCGGTGTAGCTGTAACGTATATGGTGGGTATTTATAATCATTTTTTTGTATATTTATATTTTTTTTGTATATTTATATTTTCAAACACTTCTGTTTTAAATAGGGTGAAGAAATTGGTATGGTTGATGGCTATGTTAGTTGGGAAGACACTGTGGACCCGAGCGGTTGCAACACGGATGATCCTATTAACTATTGGAAATCCTCGAGAGATCCAGAACGAACACCTTTCCAGTGGAATGGAGATAAAAATGCAGGTATAGATTTTTAATATAGTAATATTGTGTCCGCTAATACAAATACGTATAAAGTCGAATTTTAAAGGCTACCGTAATATGAGTGTTAGTTTGGTTATTGATTTTGCTTTTAATATTTTCAGGGTTCTCCACTGGTGAAAAAACCTGGCTCCCAGTAGCAGATGGGTATGAAGACCTAAATGTAGAAGTTCAGCTCAAAGCTAATAAATCACATCTAACCGTTTACAAAAGTCTGGCTAAGCTACGAACTGAATCAGTATTTAGATATGGCCGATACGAATCTGTTGCTTTCAACCAAGATGTATTTGCTTTCAGAAGGTAAGAATAGTGGAGTAATATAATATAACAAAGCCAAATGTAATACATGCAGTTTTATATAAATGTGGTATATCGTGTTCGAACACTGAACACAGGGATTTTGAAATATATGGAGAATATTTTCTAGCTAGAAAATTTAAAAGAGATCTATCATACGAAATAGAAGCCACAAGATGGAAAATAACACTGCTTTGAAAGAATTCGAAACTTTTGCAAACAGTAAGATTTTATTGCAAAATAAGTGGTATTTTTACTTAAATAAAATAAATGTTTTGGCGGTTAAATAAAGTTAAACAAACAAGCTTGTTTCACGACAACCTCAGAAAAAGACAACATCATATGAGTTCGCAGATTGTATGTAAATCAATGAAACTAATAAAACATTTTCGAAATACGTCAATTATCTTTAAGCATTTATTACTGTACTTCACGAGTTTAGAACAGATAACACAGTAATTAGTGGCGCTAAATAAGTATTATAGTTTATCGGATCAGTTGAATTTGTATGTGAATGCATTAAAATTAATACAAATGCAAACGGTTTCGAATTAAATAAATGTCGACATTCGTATATGTGCGCGATCTTATCAAAACAACTTAATCCGTCATAACACGATATTCTGAACACTTCAAATGTCAGATTATAATGACATGTCAGCAACAGCTAAGTGCTTGACATTTGTATGAATCACTAGATTACACAATTCGTGTACTTGATACATGTTAAAGGCCTCTTTGACTATCTATATACTGATCGGAGTATCAAATGTTTTCGTACAAAGAAGTAGTTAGCTTCAATAAGCAAAGAATTGTTTAATAATTGATCTGGATAAGAATCTGCACAAATCCACTTTTCATATTGTTGCTTGAACTCTGAATGTCTCGTATTATTAAAATATGACGTCATTGCATAGAAGCGGCTGCCTATTTCCCTCATGTCTTGTAAAAATTGTTTAACCTTAAATTTGCAATGATATATTAGGCAATGTTTAAGGATGCAATTTTATACCACTTAAGCGAAAAGAGTGTTATATGTTTGACGAGTAATTTTGTCTATCTATCTGTGACATCTTTCCACGTAATCGAATACCGATTGTTACAATTTATAAAGATAGTTGTAGGTATAGGTAAGCGATGATAATTTGTCGATAACAATTATTATCGTTTTTTTATATTATTTCTATGGGATAGAAGATAATAGTGTTTCTCTGGAGAGGTAATCATTATTAATTCTCTATCATTAATAGAAAAAATTAACAAAAATGATTACTAGCTGTTTAAAAAAAACAGATAATAAAAATTAATTGCCTGTTGCCTAAATTCAAATCTACATTTGTGACTAATATTTGTTACAACATAATTTATAAACATACAGCCGTTTCATGTAACCCGAGAGGCTAATTAACCACTGACAGATATAATGTTACTTATAGACGTAAGTAAAACAGTTTACCCTAGTTTTGACGGAGGCCTAATAACTTCATATATAAATTCAAATTGTTTGTAATAAATATTACGGTTTAATATTGTGGAAATGTGTATTGGAATAATGGTTTATAACTTTTTGTAAAGACGTAAATAATTCATTGTACATATGGCCCGGGATTTCTGATGCCCAGGTCTCTTAGTGATCAAAAGATGTTACAATATATATGGCAGATTATTCACTTAACTATGCTTTAAATGTGTTATATTCGAATATTTAAATTTTATCTTGCATCTGAATTATAGAGAAAAAAAAAATTTTTTTACATCAATTTAATTTGAACTAGGTGTGTTCGCGACTTCATGCACGTGGAATAGTTAGTTAGTTTATTTTATCAGCTATCTACCAGTGAAAAACCCGTCAAAATCCGTTTCAAAATTGACCTACACAAACAGTCAGACAGAAAAATACAAAAAAGTGTCCTTTGGTATATGTGCCATGTGTACCGTACATATGCATTTAGTACAAACCGGTAATTTAGATATTAGAACATACACTCCAATTTTATTCTGCATAGATTATCATAAAATTATGTTTTAATTCCAGGTGGTATGACGAAGATATATACATAATTGTAGTAAACTTTAGAGAAGAAGATCATACTATTGATTTCACGTACTTCGAAGGCGTTGATGGTCATTTGGAAGTTATAATTTCCAGCATCCAATCGCCAAAGAACAGCGGGTAAGCACTTACTAGATAAATATGTTGTATTCCTGTACTTAACTCATAAATCCTTACTAATATTCTAAATGTGACAGTTTATATGTTTATTAGAATGTTACTGTTTCACACGAAAGCTACTGAACGGATTTTAATGAAATTTTATATAGCGCATACATCAAAAAACATAAAGGCTATAATTTATAAAGATGTGAAACGAACGAACTGCGGGGCACTGTTGGAACATAATATATATTTTAACATCAATAATTAAAAATAATTATGAAGATATAGGTATGTTATAAAAAAGCTTGCATTAACTTCTGGATTAATCATCAGATTAGCTGACATATTCGAAAGTGTTTATCCTAGATGTCTTTCAGGGATATAATCGAGGCAAACAGTGCTAGTATTGTTGGGAGCGAGTCTCTGGTGCTGAAGTTGGTACAATAAATTCTTGATAACTAAATATTTAACGAAATAAACGGGTCATGCTCAGTTTTGTGTTTAACTTGATATGACCTAATTTCCTATGTAAATAGCACAGTTTACATCCCACTAACAGTAATGAATTTTTGTGAATGTGGTGGTGTTAAATCTATATAATAAACTTGGGAAAATATGTTACAAATAGCGGTTTTATAGATATGTTTTAGTATGTAAGAGGAAGCTCCTGAATCGATTTTGATTTATTTTTCTTATCTTATAATGTTGACTTGATGGAGAAAGTACGATAATTAGAAGACTATTAGTGGATCTCGTAACAATAGTTTTTTTTTTGAATGAATTACTCATATATTTGGTTTCAGGAAGAGGAAGCTCTTAAGTTTTTCTTTACTATATTTATTAATTATCAGTACTGTAGTATAACCCAAACAGTTCTTTAAGTATTAGCTTTTAAGCGGGACTGTCTCAGAATTAGACCCTCGTCTTTATGAATAATTCACGAATTACATTGGAGGAGATTAAATTTTAACTCCTTTGAGATTTTCACGGTAGTATTCTGGAACAAGTAACTAAAGCATGTTATGATTATGTTTTTACTAAGTAAGATTTTATCATAAGTGTAAGTTTAAATCTTTTAAATACATTAATTACTGTACTTTTTATACAGAACATCTATGCAAATTTGTTATTAACTAAATATAACAACGTACTTCTAAATCCAGAATAGGGAAGCAAAATTTACGTAAATAATTAATAGCATTTTCAACAGGTATATTTCACCTTTCTTCATGAAAAGTAAAACGAATCATTAATTAATATAAAATTTTTGTCGAAGTTCCGCCCGGTCATACCGACTTATTCTTCCTATTTTATGGTGTAATAGAGTATTGGTACCAGCAAGGAAACGCAATTAAACAGGATTCTTTATAGAATGGCTTTGTTTGTTGAGAAGAGGAGCACTTCTTAGGGCGTTTTATCTAAGTAATATAAGCCACATCACCACTCTCTATCAGATGTCAACCAATCTTCCATTCAAAAGAAGAAAATAAAATTGAGGTTATTTTCTCGATTAAAAAAGTTAAACAAAATTCCTCTCCGATTCACATTTTACAACAATTATATATGTATTATAGATTTATTTGACGCGCGTGCTGCGTTTTACTATAAGGTTATGTACATCAAACAATGATAAATGAAAAATAGGCAATATACCTATACCAAAAACAACATAGACCTATATAAGACACGTAATAATAAATTTAATGTCTGTTACAACATACAGAAACACATTATAATTCATTTGCATGCAATTTGTGGTAATGAAAATTAGATGGCATTTTCACGAAATTGCAGTGAGGGGTTAATATTACGATATTGCTTGAGCTGAATTATGCTAATTCCATGATAGTATATTAGAGTGGGTAATTTACGAAGTATTCACATCAATGTTGCGGGATAGTTAGAATTTTTGGTGAAATAATTATTTCATTTTCACTGGAAAATTGGCAGCTATATAAATACTAGTAAATATAAATGATAGAAATAAATTATAGCCTGGAATAGTTTTCAATTACACGACATAAAATAACAAATGAAACGAAAATTAATACGTAAAATATACAAGATAATATATAGCGATATAGTTAAAATCACTCTTTATATTTACTACTCATTATCTGTTTAGTTTCAAAAATACCATATGACGGACATAGATATATAGCATTGTACCTTTCAATTAAGGAAGGTGAGACTTCGCCTTTACACAGCCATATTATCGTCGTAAAGTACTCAGCGTGTAAGAACTAAATTGAAGGTCGTTAACTATGACTCAACGTTATATTTGAACAATCGGTGTACTTAGCGGAAACTTAGATCTCGAGTAGGTACAAAGCTCTATTGTATTCTAAGACAGGTGTGTATGGTTCTCATATAATTTCCATATAATGTGATAATAGGCTTAGCGTGTTTGAGTGTTCAATGGAACCTAGCGTGGCGAGCCTGATATGGAACGCTATTGTTATTAAATGGGTATTATAGAAATTTTCTTGTACGTATTGCTATTTTATGTATAATGTACCTAAGAACTGTTCACAAAACATATTTGTTAAATTTTCTAGTATTTATAAAACATGGCGTTATTAAACTTCAGGTGTTGCAGATTTATTGACGAAAATAATTGCTTTTCCTTAAGCTAGTTTTAGTGAATTACTTTAAATCAAATACAAATTTCTTTAAATAAAATAATCAAATCTACAGTTTTCAATAAGAAGTTAAACAGGGTGTAGCGTTATTTAGACATTAGTTAATATTCTTTATGAGATTAATTGACAAAACGTAATTGTTGAGATATTAAGTTACTTTTTAAAATATTTTCTCAAATATATTATAATTGCCGGTGAATTAATCGTATTTAGTAATCAAGTATAACTACAGCGTATAATTAAAAAACATTAGGCCGGTAAGTATGAAATTTTCAATTTTTATTTGGATAAAAAAATTTGCTCTGGCAAACTATTTTGGACATTCACGAGTGTTCATATTGCCTAGCGCCTGTGTCTACAAGATTTGCTGTTAATTTCGATAATTCGGAAAATATAATGGAATCGAAATGGGCATTTCTGAACGGCACTATTTTTTATGCATTAAATTGAATTTTATGACCATACTAAAATGGCAAAGAAACAAGCTGTTATATAATTTAATGTAAGTATTAAATTAGACGTTTTTTTTCGCCACAACACGTTTGTGGTTGGCAAATAAGTTCAATACAGAAAACCAGTTGGTTGAGATTGCACACGCCGGTAATAATTAATGGCGCGATCAATTATTTTCAACTTTACACGGCTTTTTGTTCGCGTACATTAGCTTTTATAGCGTGTTAATGTTGTATAATGACATGTGTTGTTAATAATTAATTAATCCCAGCAAGGAAATTTCTAAATAGTGAATAGAAGAATCTCAAATTAATTTATAATCGACAAATAACGTTAATATTAATTGTATTTCTAGGAATCAGCAACGACTTCTTTATTATATATTATAATGTGTCTCTAGGTAAAACAAAAGTATCATATTATAAATATTTATAATATAATACTTTATAAATATTTACGTGGTAAAAAGTATTTGATGATAGTCCAAACGATGTTCCAATAACTAATTTTTTACAAGGTCCAGAATTTTTCGGAATGTATCGGAAAAAATCTCCTAACAGTAACTATGCTGTATGCAACTATACTCACAATGTAATTAAACGAAACTTTGAAATAGTTGTAAATTAGTAGAATGTTTTCGAAAAACATTTAATGTACCGAAGGGGTGTGTGCACTCACTTTCAAGTTGATGAGTTTTTGGAAATGTAGAATTGCATTCTTACATATTAACTTTTTCAATCTTTAATAATCGCTATGATAGCGATGAAAGGGCTTGGACGGAGGGGATGAGGAGTTGTCTGGAAGTATCGTAATTTCTAGAGCTGAAAGCTAGAGACTTACTTTTTAGACTGATCATTCGATATGATAGACTGATATTTCGATATGTATGACATTCTAAGTTTGTAAAGTTTTGCCCTCAGGAGTGTAAAAATAATATAGCCATATAGGGGAAACAAATTATCCAAAAATAATAGTCTACAAGAAGTGGACGGCAAATTCGACATGAACGCGAGGGAAGACGCTGAAAAAAGCTTGAAATATAATAAGCGATGGCTGGTACAACAAATTATAGTATTAAAAACTATGGCATGCATACAATTGTAACAAAACGACAATAATTTATACACATAGCAGGTGTGAAATTACTTCGTATGGAAAATAATTTCACGCAGCTGTAGTGTTTACGATAAGCTAGAGTTTTCCAAACTTTATTCGCTCGATCCCTTTGTGTTTTCCTTTCGTGACTCAATAAAGTTTACTATGTGATTGTATTTACAAAACACTATAAGAAACATTGTTTTTAACTATATCACTACTTGTTTTATTGATGGTTTATTTACTAAAGTGTGAGTAATTTAACTAACTATTAAGTGCTATATTGCAAAATCTAATCGTCATTCCCTTTTCTATTTTTCTCTTCCTTTCCCTCTAATCATCCTTAAACTCGACACTTTATCTCGTGTGAAGTTCAAAAGATTTATATTTGTATCATTATTGACATTTATATAGCTGTATATCACTTTGGGATGTCTATGTCAATCTAATAATAAGAAATATGATGAAACCTTTTCTTCGAATCTGTATCTCTTTATAATAGCGATAATCTTAAATCATTGACAGTCACTGTTTTGAGGCGCATAATGCAATATCAACAATTTAATAGCTTTGTACTTATTTCATACTTGTACTTTACGCCTAATATTAGGTCAATAGGCAGTAAGCCAAATGTGCCAATCGCCTAGATCGAAGTTTAATGGTCATAAAATCTAATTTTGCATTTCATAATGCGGGCGCAGACTGACCAATGAAACACAAGTATGTTCACACCGTAAATTTTATTACATTTGTAATTTTTCATACCATTAATGAAACATTAATAAAAGCTTATATGTCCCACGGACTGTTTTAGCTTGATTATCTAGTGTTGATTAACAAAAACATGAATAAACCAGGAGCTTGTCTGGGCAAATAAAAGCATATTCATTAATATAATCACTTATATTAAAAATCTCTATAAAATTGAAATCACTCTGCCCAGTTTTTAATAACTGCCCTTTAATTTGGATATACGTTTTGAGAAATCTCTCAAAAATTCTCAAAAAACTTATGGTTCGACATTTTTAATTTACAGTAAGGTTTATATTCAGTAAAGCATTCTGCATTTTTAAAGTTAATCAGGACGAAGAAGTTACAGACTAAGTTAGACCATTTTTATAACTTTTAGTGGGTATACGTACCGTGTTTCATAATCATGAAGATTGCTAGAAAGTCCCCCAAGTCAAATTTTCCCCAACTCAAGCAAAAGAAAATCTTATTACTTATTCAACTGAGTTGCTATAATAAATTTACTCCAGCACAAGATATCGTATGTCACTGACAATTAATTTAAATAACTTCAACGTTATGATCAACTACACCACATTAAATGCTCCAATTTATTCACACATAATACTCCAATTGGCCACTTGAACCGCACCTCAAATGTTGAAACGCGAAAGCCATTTGATTAATAGGCATCTACAGGTACAGCGATAATATTACTTGTAGCTTTTAAATTAATTATTGAAATGATTTTCAATCTTCTTTAAAGCATGGTAAGACATAGAATTGCGTGAGGAAACTTACAGACGAGTAGCACATGGTGTTAAACGTTCATGAAGATTTTGCTCATATGCAATCAATCAAGGCAATGCGGCTAAAGGAGCTAATAGCTGAATAAATGTGTCTGAGAGAACCTTGAAGCCAGAAGGTTAATAAATTAGTCCCGAATTACATTAGGGATAGTTGGCCTTGACTGAAATTGAAACTTGATGGTAAGACTTCCGAAAAAAATATTTCTCGGCAGCTCTGTAATATATAGGTAATCAACATCTTTAAGAACCGTCGACAGCTTTAAAATAAGTTTATATTGTTTTGTGACAATAAATAATAATAAATATGAAAACAACACTGTTTTACTGTCTGACGCATTTTAACGCTTTGACTTATTTGAGTTATGAAGTAGAGAAAATACTTTGTTTTAAATTAAATCAAAATCTCCTTTTAAACATTAAAAAAATGAACATGTTTTATATTTAAGTAAATACATAGATTTTTATATTTAGATTATAATATAAAACATAAAATTGAGTCTTTTACACAAAAAAGATATGTTTTAACGGCAACATTATTCTATGAATAGAAATTTAAAAGTTATCTTTCGCTAGATATGAACAATTCCTTGGTTGACTTGCAGCTACAATTTCGAAATAGATGAAAAAGTTTTTTAGTTGGAAGTTGTTAAATATTTGAACTTCCAAAAGATAAAACTGTAAAACTTTCAAAGTTCATTACAATTGTATTTTCATACATAAATGACAAAAATAATGGTTTAGAAATAATATTTTCCTTTAAAAATTTTCGTTACTTCCACTTAATCACATTTTATTTTCATGATAAATGTTGTTTCTAAGTTTCAAAATGTTAACAAAAATTATTATAATTAATACGATCTTGGAATTGGGATTCTCAACAAAAATCGAGCCAGAGCCCTTATGATATGCAACAAAACTGAAGCATAGATTTGAAAACATTTCTTCGGTATCCCTTAAGTACATAATTATTTAGCAGTCTTACATTTTTTTAATTATTTTTAGTGGTAATGTGATGGGGTTTAACTTTTTATTTAAATAAGCTTGCAATTAAAACTGCTGAGTTTTGTTAAACAAATAAAAACTTCTTATAATGAAGTACAGAAGAAGAATACTATACAAAAATTAAAAATAAACATTTACTTCAGCTTTCTGAAATTTACAAACAGGTAATTTTGAAATTTCTAGAAACCGCTTCCACCTTAATATTCTTTAAAGTAACGTTAACACGAACGTTTGAAGTATCATAGAGTTTCGTAGTTTTTTGGGTTGAAATTGCAAAAGTTCAATTTACTACAAGATATGTAGATTTATAGTAGTGTTTTTTTAAGTTTTCAATGTGATCCCTGCTAAACATAATTTGAAATCAATATTAAAGTGTTGTCAAAATCTCAATATTTTACCTTGTTTAAAAAATACATCCATATATTAAAAAGCTAACAAACTTTAGTTCCTAGCCTTAGAGGGCCAGTAATTGTCATGGTAGGTTTTCAACCACTATACCGTTGTATTGCGGACGGAAGAAATGTCGAAAAGCCCGAGACGTTTTACTGGGTATTTTCTCCAAGTACTCTAAGAGTTTATGTGTCTCCACAGCAGTGAAACTATGAAAGGGCGAGTCCCATATGATTTTTCCTCCTCGCCAAAAAAAGCCTGTTTTGTAATTTGAACAAACAAACAAAGTTTCTATCCATACTACAATAAAAAGTAAATGAACATATCAAGATGTGATTACAGTTTATTACTTAATTAAATAATGGTTCGACAAATCTTAAAACCAGATACAAGATTAAGTCTTGAAAAACAAGACTTGGTTACACACTCGACTCTTCTACAGATTATCAGTAGTAGAGTCTCGAACGAGTATTTTGAACATGTTATACATTTATAGAATACGAGTGTAACATGTTTCTCGTTAAACCAATGCCGGCTTAAATCACAGTATCCTAAGACAGGTTTATATTTAATAGGTAGTTACGTCCGGTAACTAGAGCAACGTTGATTGATACCGCACGTACGGTTATGTGTGACGTGAAATGATTATCGCGATCATAATTACAAGTTATCAGCTGTCAGAGAAATATGATTCATAAACGGTTTCTTTAATTAATTCTTTTCTTTACTAGAAATTTAATTAGACCTACATCAAGTGACTTAAGTTCGTTTGTTACGCAGAAAAGGCTGAGTTTTGACTTGAATTGAAATAGATTATCGAAATGAATATTAAATAGAAGAGGGCATTACTGTAAGATTAGAAGGCTACACGCTATAGATTAAATTATACAAAATGCTCCTGTCCTCAGACGATCTTTATAAAATTTTTACGGAGAAACAGAGCTTGTAAGCGCTTTCGTCGTTCTATCTATCTAAATACCATACTTCAACTAAATCGATTCAGTGGTTTAGGCGAAAAACGTAATAAGAAAACGAATTTATTATATTGAAATTAGTTACTTTAGGCTATCGTAGCATAAAGAATTTTAAACTACCCATTTAGAAACTATTCCATATCTTTTATATTATACCAAATCTGAGTAGTTTTGATTTTCATTAAAAATAATTAAATAATGAAAAATGTTTGTAGTGCTTAAAAGGTCTTTTTGTTTCAGTTTATAAACCTGCGAAAGCGCGACGATAAAATAACAAGAAATTCTAGTTTGCCTATCATAAAAGTGTTTTCTTAGTTTTCCAGTTAAGCTTAGAACTTCTATTCATATACAGGGAGCGTCAGACATAGCGTGATTGTCAATCCTCCGCGGTTGGGTTTGATTGTGACCTAAAATCTAAAATGCCAAAAGGTCAGATGAGCAGCAGATCAGACTCATATTCATTGTTATAAAAACTTTACATGGCTTTATTATGTGTATATCATATATCGTACACATGTATTCGTAATGTAACTTATTTTTACGCTAAAATTTAGCCTCATTACTACTAAACAGTTAATAGATTTTAATTTTTTTTTATCATTAGATACAAGAATATAAATGTAAATAAACAAAATTAAAGAAATTGCAATGTTCTTTGGAAGATCGGACACTAAACTGAATTTTGTATTGAACTAAGCAATAACATCTTATACTTAAACTGATTTTTTAGTTTGCTTATAAATTTGATATAGAAGTCAATGGAAAAGGTTATAATTTACGTTAATTTAACGGCGTGTGAAAATTAAAAAATATTTTTCTTTCTTTTTTTTCCCGTATGCAAACATGCATACGGAAAATGATTACCGTCGCCCATGGACAAGATCAAGGGAATTGGAGACGAGTTGCCGGCCTTTCAAAAAAGAATTGGCTCTTTTATTGAAAGCCACCATATCGTGACGGTTCGGGAAAATCTCCGGCAAAAGCTGATTCTACAGTGTGAATTTAATAAAGTTACTATTTATTGAGAGATTGTTAATTCTGTGATGCGTTGCGTGTGTGCAATGCGTTCAGAGAAACCTTTCCAACATTTCTGGGCCCCGATAAGAACTCTTGATATAAGTATCACTTATGTATATAGTTGATTCTAATAACTCTTCTCACTTATAACTCACTTATAAAGAACATAGTTTTACGATTTTCTCAACGGAAAATAAAAATGATAATAATTTTTTTTTTCGTATTTCGTTTTATACCTGAGACAAAAAGAAGGGCGTCGTATGTTTCATGTGACTATCTTGTCAATCTAAGTACTTGACGAATTGGTTGATTTTAATGTTGTTTTATTCTGTTTGACATCTATTTGAGATGGTTCTTTTTTCCATTTTTTTTTAGTCTGTTCAGGCTGTTGATTATTTGTATAGGACCTAAAACAGTACAAACAGTGACAGAGAGTGATAGATATATTAAACTATTAACACTTCTTTTTGGCGTTGAGCCGTAAAAAACTATAATACAATTCTAATAACGTTTAACATTGAGTTTAGTCAAAGGCAGTGATTTTTGTATACGAAGCGTTTTGTATTCGAAAATAAACGCTACATCAAAGGCACTTGTATCGTACGAGAAAAACAAAAGGTTATTTATTATTTTACAACTGTATTTCATATTATTATGTTAAATAAACCTTGAACTATCTAACAGGAATAGATCTGCGTTTCTATTGATTTTCTCGATATTTTCAAGGTTGTAAAAAAATTTCGAACGAAGAGACCAGAGCAGCGATGGACAAGCTCTCCAATACTGCGTGCAATAAACAAAGATACCTGAAAGTCAGTCCCTAAAAGGAAGTTGAATATGTGTATGTAAAATCTCAAATGCATGAGTTACATCGTTCGTAAAATTTTACGGTGCGTGTAAATAGACATAAAGGCAATTTTTTAAGATCGCGTTTGTTACTTAAAAAACTATCTATCTGTTTCTTCATTTTAACTATAGGCGACTAAGAATTTTTGTCGCCTGCTGACTTCTTACGAACTAATTTATCTATGAAATTGAGAAATATATACAATATTCGTGTCATCAGCTGGAAAATTGCTAACACCTCATACTAGAGAGTTAGCCAGAATAAAATTGTTATAAATAAGTATAAATCTAAAAGACACAAACACTTCATTTATTAAACATGATACGAACGGCATTTAACTATTTTAGACATGTAAAAATATGATAAAATCCTTTAAGTACTCGAAAAATAATGTGCATTCAGAGATTGATACACGAAAGCCAAAACCTGCATTCTACATGTCACGGTGTCTCTTGATGTCTGACGTGATATACAGGAGAATATGGACGTAACATCCGACAATATCGATGTGGCCAAATGTCCTGGTTACAGACAAGCCTGTGTGGAAGTCAACTGGTGTCGTTCCTGACATTTTGAAGGGTCTCGATTCAAATGATAAGTCCTCTATGTCACTCAAACTCCTTCAAAGCGACCATAGATTATAACCAAGTCATTCTTTCGAATAGGGGTTCACTGTGCAACCTCTTTCATGTTTAAAAGTTTTGATAAATTTATAATGTGTTGTCATTATGAATTTGATTCTCTATTTTATTACAAAATTAATACTAAGAATGTGAAACCAAGCTTAAATGAATTGATGAGCAGATTTTCATAAATTTTGACATAGAGATCAATTTGGAGACCGTTACTGGCAGTAGCCTCGAATTTACTGGTATAAAATCGCAAGGTGTCTTATTTAATATCATATAAGTAATTGATGCGTCAGTAATGTATATAGTAGAGCTACACAATGATTTTTCCATTTTCTATGGTGTATAAAATCGAAACAATTTTATTTAATTTTATTCCGCGGGATTTAAAAGTGTGATTGAGACATTTCATTTCGTTTTCAATCCTTAATTCTAGGTACCTAGTTAAGAAATATTTTTTTATTTCTATATATTTACAGATCAAACATTTTTAACATATGCTTAAATACTCGTATAAACGGGGTAACGTTAACAGTAACTCAACCAAATTAATTTAATTAACTTACTAGCAGTAAAAATAGATTCAACCTACTTTAAAATGCAATGTAATGCATTGATTATGCGTATAAATTATGCAAAACATAAAATGACGTCAATTAAAGCTACGTATAAGATATGCATTGGACATTTTAATATACGCCACAAATAATGCCTAGAATAACCTCCTTGCCGATATTAACATACAATGTAATGCCATATACTTGACGTAATTAATGATGCTATCATAAAATTGTTTATTGCCAAATTCTATGTGTTAGTATATAAATTATGCATTGTAACCTGCTACTTTGTATATACTTATACATATATACAAAATAGAAGTGTTTGTAACATCAAATATTCCTTAATACTGTATACTGATTGTTTGTACTAGCCCGTTTTAATTTAACATATAATATTTATTAGTGAACTTCATATGCTACTTAATAACGTAAGCCCGTAAGTTTGTAATAACGTATAGATGTATGTTTGTTACTTTTTACGCAAAAATTACTGAGTTAATTTTTAGAAAACTTTGAAATGATACGTTTCTTTAATCATAAAAATTACACGCAAACTATAATTTATAAAGCTTTACTGTAATTTAACCAAAATATAAGGATGTGTCACATAAGTAGGAAAAATCGTTAAAGTTACACGAATATGAAGTACAATAGAAATGTTTATTATAAGTAGTCATTCAAAAAGGCAACGACAGCCTACGAGTATGTCTATCTTTTATATATAAGCCATTATCGCCAAAATAGTGAATCATAAATGCAATAAAAATTGATAATTTATTTCTAATGCACATTTGGTAATAACAAATTGATAATTATATCAAAATAAATACTTTTATCGCATCTGGTATTTAACGTACAAGACATAGAATACGAGTGAAGCCACTGTCAAGGGCTAGAATATTTGGTACATTAATGAGATAAAATCCACCTTTTCTTTCCCTTGTCATTCCGAAATACATGAAACTATTAGTTAAAAGTTTAAACATCGTTTTAAAACAACAGTGGTATAAGTAAAAACCTCTTTATATTGCATTATTAGAAGCAGGTACTCTTCCTATTGAAATTATATTTAGAAAATTCCAACAAACTAATGAACTCAAAGCATAAACTTTGTTCATTATTAATACATGAAATATACATCGAATCCATAGAAAATCTAATTCATTCGCGTTAATTGAAAATTTGAACGTTACGTGAAACCGGGGTGGAAAATGTAGAATTACATTTTATATGTTGAATATTTTTGAATTTTAATCTAAAAATTGATGAAT
>JAOSYY010000009.1:976099-989617 GCA_025727935.1 Hebomoia glaucippe | reverse complement strand
TGTTTTGTATCCTACTCCAGGGTTTGACTACAAATGTTTTTTTCCATTCTACAATACATTACTATTTTTAGAATTTAAGACAAGAACTCTTCGAGACAAAAGACGACGACCTCTGGTAAAGACATATTAATACAAAATAAAGATTTGTCAAACAAAATCAGAACAACAAATCAAAATGTTTTTGTATAGTTAGCCTTTATTCCTAGGAAGTTTATCTTACACTATAATTTTCAATATACTATAGAAGCTTCCAGTGAAAAACCGTCGTGTAGGTACAATCACGTAGACATACATAAACGCTGTAATAACAAACACTCCCTTTCTTATCACCGGACATCGAAATCGAAGGGCGCGACGCACCATGACATTCGCATGAAAAAGCTATTTAATTATTTTCCATTTTTAAAATATTATCGACATTCGAGGTATTCTATTGCTTTCAATGGAATTTAATTTTCTTAAGCGAAATTTTATGTTTCAAACTTGAGCTGTAGCAAATTTTGTTATAAATTCCGCTTTATCTGATCTTGATTCAAAAGTAATTGAAGCAATCTAAACCCTCCATTTATATAAAACTAATTTATCCATAGACTGAAAGTTAAAAAAAATCATGGAAAAGAAAGTCATACATTTCTTAAGAATTCAACCTTCAACTTGGTATAACTGATATCGAAAACTACTTTCTAATTAATTGTACTCACGTTGATGACGAAGGCTTAACGCCAACATTCCATTTTCTTGATTAAAATTGCTTTTTGTGTGCGAGTGTACGTCAACACGTTGAACGGCACGCAAGTGTTAAATTGCCAATAAAAATAAATGGACAAGGGACAAATTAGTCTTTGCATTATGACTAAATTGAATAAAAAAAGAATTTATGTTAGTAAAAGCAACTGGAACATATTTACCACTCAATGAAACAAGCTGACCCCTGTGGATTTTCCGGAGATTTACTCGTTTTCTTCTTCAACTTCTTGGCAATTTTTTACAAGTGATTTAGGGTTCCTTTTACACATGTTTGTCAGAAAAAATAACTACAATTATTTTAATTTCTTTCATTACATCTTAGGTAAGACAACTTTAAGTATACTAACTCATTAACTGACGATCTAAGTAGAGTGAGACATAAAGATAGGTAAAATTAAATATATTTTAGGCTTCACCAAGAACTTTTCGCCAAGATACTACTTTTATTTTTTGTAAACGTATATTCATTCAATTTTACTATAAATCGACCCAGAGCCCGTACACAGGAACATTTTTATAATGATAACATACTTTCTCCAAGATTATAGGAGTTTTAATACTTTGTGTTCTAGTTAAAGTAGTTTCAGTTAGATTAAAAGAATTCTAAATTCAAACACATTTTTACTACAACGGTATACTACTAAAACGTTAAGCCAAAAAACGTTGGAAATTAAATTACAAAAAGGAATTGTGAAAGAACATTCATATATTATTCGTATGTGCGATTAATCCACTCGGGCCCTGGGTTTGTGTAATCTTATTACGTGATAAATATAACATACAACCAAAAATTACAGTGAGCTACGTATAACGTAGAGCTACTACTTGTTACCTACCGTCTACATTATTTTAAGTAAGTGAGATTATGAGTTATAATAATGTTATGGTTTAGTCATAAATACGATTATTACACGATATTTAGGGTTCATCAAGCAACCTGATTGATGAACCCTAAATATTTGATACGTTTGCTATACTGAGGAGTTAGCTCTGGTTTTTCAAAAAAATGAAAATAATGTTGTTTTATTATTTTGATAATCAAAATAGAAGTCTTTAAATACAATTCTTAATTTAATTTAAGTTATTCTTCATTTTCTAATATTTCAATAATGCACCGTTAGATGGGAAATCCGGCAAATACAGAAAAGCGCTTAGTGTAAGATATTTATAGTACTCTGTATAAATATCTTACACTAAAAATTAATTTTATGATTTTATTGGCAAAAGACAATTAAATACACAGTTTATAATTCGTTACTTAAGTTCGACCGTGCCACGTAACCAAATATATAATTTTTATGTTGTTTATATCGCTATGTAAAAATCTGACCGACCTTGATTAAAAGATCTTAACTGATTAAGAGTTTCTAAGATAATTCTTGTTTTTAATCTGATTTACTGAAAAAAAGTACAGAAGTGAGTAGATTGACATTTGACTATCGCATTTAGTCAGCTATACAAATAGTTCTTCAATTTCATATAATTTTTACATCCAGTTCAGTAGTATGTATTTATATAGCGTAGCAGACAAAGCCAGGTGTATCAGTTATTATAGTTTTCAACTAGATTTCAATATTTCTTGCCCTCGCTCTATTGGAAAGTCATATTGCTCTTGTCATTTCAAGATAGAAAAATAGACGCAACAGGTGTTCGGAGCTGGTATCATTTTGTATGAAATTGAATACATATTTTACAGTGGAGAGGAACACCGGATTATGTTTCTTACTAAAGAACATCGTTACTTGTCTAACACTATAAATAAGAATATAATATATACTTTCTATTTGAAATATCAGACTAAGATTTTATTTAAATTATAAACATTTTGGTAAACTATGAAAAGACACATATTGTAGATATTTATACTACGGAAATTTAATTTCTTAGAGGAAAAAAATATGTTAATAAAATAATGTAAAAAAACAAGAATCCACTTTCTTAAGGGTTATTGAGAGATAGGGACGCTGGATCGTTTTAATATAAAAAGCGTAGATCACATTATTCCCTCGGATATTTTCTCGAGAATAATATTCAGTTGCCATGACAATACAATATTTCGAGCGAATGGCGCTAGCAATGGATAACAACAAGCAAGAGATAATGCTCAATTACTATTAATGACGCTTCATCAGTATAACGCTGTTAGTAAAACTCGTGTTATGAGAGAAATTGCTTCAAATATTGCGTCGAATATTATTATGACATGATCTAGTTATTTTTAGGTCATGCAGTTTTAACTAGGTATGAATAAATTAACTATAAAATTTAAATTTAGTTTATACTTCATGTTAGAATATGCGTTATTTGGCACGCGTTTAGAGGCTTACAATCAACAAAAATATATCCATAAAATTTTACTTAACATAAATATTATATTGAAATTTTCCCAACGTTAATAAGAATGAAACTTTCATTTTGATTCGAAAAGTAAGCCTAGAATTTAGTTTCTAGGTCTAAATTGCTTAATTTTGAGGTTTTTTAAAATTATGAATGAAAGTAATAAACGTATGTAAAAAAGCAAATAAAATTCTAAACAACTTATAATTTAATAAAACCACAAGGCGGAAGTAATAATAAAAGCTTTGACGCATAAAGCACTATCGTAATACTTAGGTATTTTACGCTTTATTAAGTACACCATAAAGGATTCTCTCCAATATGAGGAGAGCTTGAATCGCCGCTATTACAGACCGTTTTCACCGAGATAAAATGGCCAATTGACCTTGTCTTGTGATTCGTGAACCGAAAAATTTATTACGATACATAATAATATCATGTGTTATGTTTTACACGGGTTTCGGGATTTTTCTGCGTGCGTAGTTTGTGCTCAGTGACCTATATGAATTTTACTGAACAATAATTTATTTACCTAATAATAAATTAAATAATAACGTTACATCTAAAATAAAATGATTATTTTCATGTCATTTCATTCCACTCCATTGGAATCCTAAAAATATTGTTATTTTTAAAGAAGAGATGTTGGAATCCCTCCAATACCTGCTTTTCATAAATAATATTGACAAGCCTCATATAACAAAAAAAACTAAGTTTGTAATATTGTAGTATTCAAATAATTATAATAAGTGACTAGAGAAATATTCAATATTAAATCCATAAATAAAATGTGGAGCATTTTTAAATTTACGAATGGTTAATAATCAAAATATAACTTTTTTTAAAAGGAAATAGTTTTTAAATTTACTTTGTAAATCCAGCTTTTTTTATTTATTATAGCTTAAAGAAACTTCATATTGCATCATAAAAATATAATATTGGGCTTATTGTAACCTTAATAAAGCCCTTTTAAATAAATTTCTCCAAACGATGGAAAAATTACTTCCATTTTGATTTTTCTTTCTAACACATTATAAACAAAATAGTGTTAATTTATAAATTAAGCTCAAATAACAATCCTTTAAAGAATTTTTAGTTAGTTTTTGAAGACAGTGTCAACATACATTTTGAAATGTGAATTTTTGTAATCAAATAGCTACTTATTGTGTCTAGAGAAGTAAAAAAAAACAGTCAAAAGACTAAATCACTATGACACAGTATACTCAACAGGGTTTTCTATAGAAAGACAATCTAAAACAAGGGCACTACGGGAAATTGTGGACCTACATTGCGAAAAAGATAAAATGCTGCCCACTCAGAGTTTGGGTGCATACGGTTATAATTGGGACTAGTTAGGTTTTCAGGCAATCCTGGACCTCATCACATATTCATTTCCCTTTTAGTTTGTTCAGATCCAATTAAGAATTGAGTGACGATTCCATTGATTTATATTTTTAAAAGAAGAACAGAAAATATATAAGAATGAGTAAAAATCTTTGGGAGATTAGTCAGTAAAAACTGACAGATAAAGTATCAGTCTTATGTTAAATCACTCTTTTTTAATTACTCACTCCAGTTTTTACATAAATTTATTAAATGTATAGACAATTTTTTTAAATATACATTGATCATCGTTTGCAAACCGATGTAAGACCAGCCTAAGCTGACCTCCATTTATTATGATTTATCATATAGATCTAAAGTCAACTAACACTGAAAGTTATACTACATGAATCTCTCCACTTCTTATGTTAATATAAATATTTCTTCAAAATATTTAGGCCATAAGATATTGCTGATCAAACTTTCAACCACTGTACCTGAACTGTTATTTTATAGCGATTTGTCGAACGATCATTTAACGCAATTCTTTAAATGACTATAACATTTTTACTTCTATACCGATTGAAAAGAAACAAACACTAAGAATAAATGTTAAGTTAAGCGTGAGATTAGCGAGATTAGCGTGACGATAGACACAGACAAACAGAAAAAATTCTAAATATCGTTGTTTTGGGTTCTATTGTGTAAATAAAGTCCCCCAATAATAGACTTTCTAGAAATATCTTCAATGTACAGACATCGACCAGCTACATTTTTATTATATTATAAATACCAAAGGATTTCTAACCAGCAGTAAAAAATGCCTCAATTTATAGCGCACTTGTTCATAGAACTTTTTATACAGTTATTGGTACTATTTCGACGGCAGGGTCGTTTTACACGACCACTGAACAAGAATGAGCAAAAGCTACAAACTGTTTACGATTTTACCACGAGTGCTCTTAATACGAAGTGCGACTAGGGCGTAATTATTAATTTATACGCACAACAGTTTAAATTACGACATGAATTACTTTTTATAAATATGAACATTTGTTATTATTGTATTATAAATGTCTAAAGTAGTATGCACATTTTTATAAAAAAGTGAGACTTATTTTGTGTGTAGTTTTTTACACATTTTTTAATTTCTTAATTATGGGAAAGACTATGTAATTAAGAAATTTATATCGACTTCTGTTTATAAATATGTAACAATTAAATTAATGTTATTCAGTCTACTTTCTAATTGTATTATTAGGGGTTTTATTGTCGAAACTCGTTTTTAGTTTCATAATTATATTGTCAATATATTTCAAGTGCTCGACGATTGGGTTCAAAGATTCCATTTCTTATATATATACAAACAACTAAGGCTAATTATATCATTTTTAAAAAGTTCACGACAACAAAGTCTTACACTAACTGGTCTGTAAAATTAAAATACAAAATATATAATTGTATTCAACAAGTATTGTAATTTTCTCTACCACCTCAGACCGTTTCGGTAAATAATTGCACATAAAAGGATTCTCTTGAATCGCAGAATCAATCATTATATTGTCATGCTTGTCATAACGAAACGGTTTGTTAGGTTTGTCTCGTTAGTGTGATACGTTTGCACGATTCAATAAATCAACATCTAAGAGAAAATTATACTACTACTACGAAAATTATACTTGTGATAATAATATTAAAACATTATTTCAATTTTCTTTTTCATACACAGCTTTATAACAGCTTTATGTATTTATATATTTCTAGCGGTACCCCGCTGTTTCGATTCCATCATAGTATTGTTTTGCTTTTGTCATGTACTGATGTATGACCTATATTATCGCAGTTTCATTAAAATTCGCTCCGTCTTCGAGTTAAAGTCCAGACAGTCATCCATCCCATCCCTACAAACTTTCGCATTTTATTAATGGAAGTATAATAACATTAATTTGAACAGAAATCTAAGCTTACTAAAAGACCGTTTAATTTATAATGAAACATACTATTTTGTCAATATATGTGAAATTATTAACATTTCCATAGCAGTATCTTTTTTATGCGTTAGCAAGGCAAACAAGCATACAGTTCATCTATACTCAGGCGATTCCTGTCGCCCATGGACACCTCTATGATCAGTAGATCTCGAAGACGCGTTACCAGCTTTAAAAGTTATTCTTCATATTTATATATGATACTTATACTTAGATTATGTCTGAAAAATTTGAGATATTTCATATCAGACCCTTTTCACGAAGATCATATAAAGCGTTCAGATGTTATATGCAGCAATTTGCTCCCATTTACATCAGTGACACGTACGAATGAAATCACTTGACCTTTTCGTATAACGAAGATATATATGACACGAAAAATTGTACAATAAGCTGTGAGCCCGCGGATATACGAGAGATATGAAGAGATTAAATTATTAAAGATGATCTCATTCCCTTTTTCCAAATATTTCATGTAAAATGAACTCATCAAATAATTATTTAGAAATTTTATTCAGAAAAGAATCGACATTCTACAATTGAATATCTACACTGTGTTTTTACCAATGACTGTATAAAAATATGATTTCTTGTTAAA
Source organism: Hebomoia glaucippe (assembly GCA_025727935.1). Taxonomy (NCBI): domain Eukaryota; kingdom Metazoa; phylum Arthropoda; class Insecta; order Lepidoptera; family Pieridae; genus Hebomoia; species Hebomoia glaucippe. The sequence goes on along the minus strand of JAOSYY010000009.1, from coordinate 982,624 downwards.
AATAAGACCTTTATGGATTAAACATACAACACAAACAAATGGTACATTTTCGATATTGTGAAGTCGACAATTTAATTAAGACTCAAATTAACAAACTTTTAGTGACAGGCAGAAGTAAGCATTATGTAAACATGTGGGTAGTTCAAGAAATGTATAATTGTTTTGCAGTGGCGAGTCCGCCAGGCGGTGCGGGCCCAACGCGCGAGGAATCCCCTCGCCCGCAGCCGCCCGCCGAGCCACGCAACGGCACTTCCCCCAGTAAGCACGACCTTCCATATACAGTGGCTACTGCTCTACTTGAAACCGATCTTGAGAGCAATACTTTTCTAAAAATCTTTCTTCGCACTTATCACTTATATTGAAACTACTTACTCCTTAAGAATCCCTGATTCTAATTTGCAATGATAGCTCTCAAAATCGAGACTTAAATATTATTACGTAGTTAATTAGTGGTAATGAGGCATTTACATTAAATTTCATAAACCTAGCCTTTTCAAAAATAGTTTTAGAAACTTCACTTCTTACAAAATTTAAATTAGGAGTTTATTCAATAGAATAATACAACGAATTCAGTCGTCAATAAACCAATTCAGCAAATGAAATTAACGTAAAATGGAGTGCTGAAATAAAAATCATACAATTACAGTAACTGCCTCAATGCCCCTAGGGTTGTCGCTCATGATAATAGGATTTTACATTGTCACATCAACGCCGCGTTCTGTCCTGTTGTTGTGACATCACAGCTAACCGCAAGGCTGTAATATTACACGTAGATTACTCTCTGAAGTACGTTAATCTGTTTATTTATTCATTTTATTCCCAAATATATATAATAATCTTGAAAATTAATTAAAATGTATCATAATTCAAAATTATTGTTTGGAATAAAAAAGGTTCACTAGATGCCTTATTAACCTTAAAGAGCCTCCATTAGAACCAATTTTATAAATATAAGGAAATATTAAATAAATTGCTCTTGGATCCATACCAAAGTATCCGATTTAAACAATGCCGTAGGCAAATGGGGCTTTAAAATTGCAATTAAGTACTACGTTTATTTTGAGTACCTCAACTGAACCTGAGAATTAATCTTAGACTAAATCAAATCCCACCACATTTAATCTGATAAAATATAAATGAGCGTTAACCCTATGCATGTTTAAACTTAATTTTCATTTATTAATTACAGTTCTGTTTGGAAGTTATTGCACTTTTTTGCCGTAGCCACTGTAGATTGTTTCGTGCACGATTTATTTAAATTTTGCTCTCATTGAGTTAATTGCAATGAGGACATTATTATATTTTTGTAGTTTAAATATCGTTTTTGGATTATTTGTCTTAAAATTTAGTTTTATATAATGAATTTTGTACATAACACTTTATAGATGTCAAAAATATATTCAACTATATTTTGAATTAATACATTAGAAAAATGTATCTATATTTTAGTGAGAAAAACAAATGAAAAATATTTTATTAATAAAAACACTTCACAACACACTCGTTCCTGAACAATTATTGTATTTATGATAACGTAATTAAATCTCATCATGAATATGAAAATTTTATTAAAGAAACATAATTTTCAAAACCTTTTTTCTTTAGTTAATTAATTATCCTCCGTTATCTTGCTTAAGGTAACGATTTTCCTTAATTATGTAGATAAATTGAGTCGGTAGTGTCTTAAAATTAATTACTCTAGAGTTCTTTTTACCTAAACCTACTCAAATTTAAACACTTTGTAATCAAATATAAATTCCCAATTTTATAAAAGTGTATATTTATAAAAAAACACCAAAATACATAAGTTAACAATATTGTAATTTAAAGTTATACTCGTGTATTAAATTTTTTTTAATGATTTTACTTGAAAGGTTTGAGAAGAATTGTCTCAAAAGGGACTCTTAATTATGATTTGTAGAAAAAACTCACTTATTTTGGAGTTTCTGAATGCATTGTATGAAACAATTTTGTCTTATATTTATTATAAATATATCATTCATTTATAATATATAATGTTATTGACATAATATCTTTTTTTTCGAGTTACATACAAAATTTTACTGAAATTCATTCTGGTTCATATAATAGAAAAGCTTTCAAAGATGTTAAATTGTTTCATTTAAATGACGAATATTCAGAGTAATAAATAGTTTGATTAATAAATGATAACAGACATATCTGCTACCGTCGCCTCATTTTTGTGTGTATATCCAAGAAAAATGTAAATATATTATAACGTTAAAACATTTTAATGCCACTTTTGTTTATTTGGGATGAACTTGCGATCTCTGACCGACGCCATTTTCTGAAATAGCCTATTACATTTGTCCCTCTCGGGATTCGGTTGACCAAGAAAAAGTGTTTCAAAATAATTCGAGGTTAGAAAAAGGACAATAGATTTTGCTTGACCTGAATCAGTCACACGTCCGTAATTGAGTTTACTTTTTTGAGGTCTTCAGTTATTTTGTTAGTTTTTAGTTTCAGATATTTTTGGTCACAAATTATTCATTGTATAGCCCAATTAGGGTTTGAACGAGATGTTATGAATATTCTTTGTTATTGTTTCATTCTAGCCATTAACGTCCAGAGCCAATTTAAAATAACTTCCTTTAAGCCAAAAACTTCTTGACTGATTCATTCAGAATTCTGTCTGGGCGCTTGATATCTATGCCATATACTGCACGGATTGGTCTAAGTGAAAGGAACGTGTCCTCTAGGCAGTAGCGAAAAGAACAGTTCGTCACAAATAAAAATTACACAGTACAAAACATCTATAGTCTATACCATTAAGATAACAGGTTGATTGTAGCTCATGGGTTTTTACCAACAACTGCACGCAACGGGAATTGCATAGAACAACAATTTATATAATTATAATCTAACCATTAGTAGGAAAGCCTGTTGGCTAAGTTCTATGAGCCCCTCGTCTCATTACCATGGCAACCAGTTTTAAGTCAACACAACCATAGTCTAAAATAAACAGATAATATCCATTTAGAACCTAGCATTTGTCATTTGTGTTGCTTTTTTTAAAATCATTTATTCAATTCAAGATCCATAGAAATGTTTTGCATAAATTTAATAAGTATTTAGGAACATTTAATAAGAAATCAAACTTTATATGTGAATTTAGAGTTATAGATATGGAATTTAGTTGTAGTGCTTAAACGTGCTTAAACGTTACATAATTTTTTTTTTTGCAAAAAAACTTTTAATAAGGGCTTTTTCATTCTGTGACCCTCACGTAGAAATCTAGAAATAATTTTATCGCTCGCAGCTGTCGCTAAACGGCTAGATTTATTCTAATTTCATTTTGATTTACATATAATTTTACTAAAAAATAAAGTAGTGTATAGAATAATTTATCTCTTATAAAGTATAGTATTCTATATTTTGTAATAATTTATAGTATATCATAACAAATTCATTTTCCAAAACTTTCGCTTAGTAAATAATGTTTAAGAACAAATGAATATACCTATGTATTCCTATATAATTTCCATTATAGTGGGTTGATTTACATTAATCTAAATCTAACCAATGTTAGTTTATTTTATTATATGTAAAATTTTATTTTAAATGAAACTTTTGGTAACAGTTTGCTCATTATAATCTACTGCACGCATTGTACATTGTGGTTATGTCCCTTCGCTAGCATTTTAGTAAGCAGTTAACGTGTACATTTTTATTACCATCTAACTTTCTTGTAATTATTTTTATCATAAATTTCAAAACTTTATTCTAGTGCGAATTTTTCTACTTAGATTATTTATGCTATAATTAAACAAAAATAAATTAATACAGCTCGAAATATAGCAATATATATATAATGAAAATAGATGTCATCCAGAACTACAAAATGTAGCTAAATTTCGGTTTGCGAATCAAAACAGGCGCTCTTGCCAGCTTCAAAATATAAGCAAAATCATCACTCATTGGAATAGCCTTCAAATAATGACGTTAACCGTTTCATATAAACCTCCTGGGACAAATCACCTAAACTCGATGCCTCATGCGTGTAGCGGTAAAACTTTCGACCAAAATATCACGAGTTCTAGGCGAATTTAAAATATTATATTTATATATATATTATCACTTTAGAAATAAATCAAGTAAAGCAACTAATCGATCGTATCGATTTCCCATATCAGAGACATTCTTTAAATCAAAAATTAAAGGAGGACTTTATATTACATTTTACCGGTTCAACCCTGAAAGTTCTACAAAACTGATATACATTACTTATTTTTCTGTAAGTATATATGTATGTTGATTTATTATAAAGCAAACCACCGAAAGTAATTAATGTGTCTGGGATATAAAATAAATTCACCTTAATAAATCTGAAATCGTAAAACTTAATATTTAACAGACGCCATAAACTAATGTTTAATATTCTAAAATTTATAGAAATAATTGTTTTCCAACTATTTTAATATCTTAGCATGAAATGTTAAACAACTTCGAAATAGTTATTTAATTATTTAAATTTAGTGACAGAAACCTTAAATGTAATCAACCAATTAATTCAATATTTGGTTCATTACGTATATCAAAGTTAAAATATGTAGCGTTGTAACAGCCAAAATACATTGTTAAAATATATTTTCAAAATATTGTAAGCAATGTACAAAAATTAATATCTAAATATAGTTCTCTTTTTTAATTTTGCAGATTGTATTACAATTATTTCAAATGTGAGAGCATTTTTTTCTATAAATGCATAGATAGACAACCTTGTAGTAATTATAGATTATGTATGGATATCCGATTTTGATTTTAGGAAACGGAATAAATTTTCACTGCATCTAATATCGAAAAGCACTATTCTTCTCAGCACAGGGCCCGGTCTTGAACAGCCTGTAAATTTAACTATTAAGTGACCTTCATAAGCTACATTTGATTTTATATCAATAAATTATTATTAACTGTTTGTCAACAGAACAAGGTGCACTCACGATCGTTCGACGGTCGTCCGGCAGAAGTAAAGCCGAGAGCTCTCCGCCCACAGACGAACAGCTTGACCAGCTAGACCTAGACACTGAACACTTGCCCGCCGTCGACACGCCCGACGCCTGTGATAAAGCCGCTCTTAGGTAATCTACAATTAATATTATAATGAATTGTAAGTTCTATAATGTCGTTATAGAACTCGCGATTCCACACGTTACATGACGATGATAATAAAATTAAAGTAGCCGGTGTTGCGTATCATATCATCAGTTACCTAGGATAGGGGTGGCCAGTTTTCCATTTTTATCTAATTATTCAAAAATGTAATCAAGCAAAATTATTACGAACATTTTTAAAACTAAAAGTTTATAAAATAATGTTTGTGTTTTTAATACGCAGAGTAGTACTCTGCGTATTAAAAACAAATAGACAAGTTATAGATTCCGATACCAATTCAATTGAGTCCAGTTTGGCAAACAATGGATAAAATTATGCAAACATTTGTCAAACCAAAGCAAAGAACAATACAGATGGTCATCACGAAAACAATCCCAGTGTCGAAATGGTTATTTTTATTCAATTTTCATTTGAACGCAATTATGTCTCTTCATTTCGTTGGTCGGAACAAATGACGATTCTCAAGCAAATTATATATAAAGTACTCGTTGTGTATAAAGTAATGAGCTGTTAAAATAAATGTATAATGAGTTGATTTAATTAAAGGCTTTTGTATTTTATAATCTTGACTAATGTAAATCTACTTATAGTATAAAACTGAAATTTAGAAGTATATTACGTGGTTAGGAATACTGTTCTATAATTTGGTGCCTTTATAATGGCAAACAAAATCAATGCATTTCATATTACAATACCTTTTCATAACAGGTCTGGAAATGTGCATTGCAGAGTTTAAGTATGACGAAAACAATAAAATCAACACATATTTCACATAACAGTATTATACGTTACTTATTCAGATTTAAATATTTTTATCGAATCGAGAACAAACTCAATCTCTTTTAATGTCCATTCAGTTTACGAGGCAGCTCTAACGTTACAACCTCTTCTCTTTATTAATTTTCCGAGATTAAATCACATTCAATCTCGTTTCTAGACTCAACTTATATCTTGCCACACTTAAGTGCAAAAATTGAGAAATTTTCTAAAAATTATATAATAAAATAAAAACTCTAAATTAAAAAAATGTAGTGTTCATTTACGATTGAGAGCTGTTTATATTTTTACATAAGTTGTTAAAAAAATTTAAACGAATCTACAAAACACGTTTTATGCCATGACTTAATCATCAGGTAATCCTAGACACCAAAGGACAGTATTGTCTACTGAACTACATAACAAAATTGTTAATTTTGATTTCCAATAAAAAAAAATCTAATAGAGATACTCGATTCACTTACATATTGTAAGCAATAAACAATATCTAACGTCAATGACCTCCTTGAAATGAAGTTTTGATTATCTGTTCTCTTAATATATTTAAATCTAACCTATTGTTCACAGATTACGTTATCTCCTAAGACAAATAAATAGAGGTGAAATACCCGTTGA
>JAOSYY010000009.1:962159-975999 GCA_025727935.1 Hebomoia glaucippe | reverse complement strand
CTTCCAAGACCTGATTACATTGTTTTAAAGCTATAACTGAATGTAACAAAAATCGTATTAAAAACATCACGTTCAACTCTAAGTAATCTCATGTTTTATAACAAGCTTCTTTGCTTCTGGTTCACTTTTTAATCATTTCTTATTGTCACAAGATGATAACGTAACATAAAAAAAAACTTATTTCCGTTTATTATTCACCTTATTTTAGTTTGTGGAATGTATATTAAGCAGAACATAACTTGGTGAATACAAACTCCGGTATCTTCTATCTCGTATGTAAAAATGTCCTTATTTCCAATTCTTTTTAAGATCTTCACATCGAAGATTAAATCCTCAAGTAAATTCGCCTCAAGTAGGTAGTAATAACGTTACTCAAAGTGAAAAGCTTAATGAAGGTGAGGACAAGGAATTTGCTTTCATTAACTTCAAAATGGCTGGTTTTAGAACGGCCTTAGTCCTTCGCCCTAAAAGGCTCAACGCTTGAAGGTAAATCTTTTACGAGCTTCTGCTTAATGATTATCCCTTGCGAAATAAATATACTGATGCTTACTTAATACTTATAGATGTATCTTATAGCTAATTATTATAAAGATTTTGTATATGATTTTTGTATCTTGTTTTTATTTGAGTTCCTAAGTACTTTGAAATATAAAATAGGCTTTTTATCTCAATTAGTAAATTCGTTAAACTATTAAAGGGCTTAACGAATTTATGGAGCTTAAGAGTGGGCGTGACCACGTCTACCCTTGGAGTATTATATTATATTTATGCTAAAATCTTTATTAAAAGGACCCTCAGATTAACAAACAGACCAAAGTAAACTTACTTTGTTCTGTTTGTTACCGAGTGTATGCAATTTCAACAAAAATTAATAAGATGGGCTTTATTTTATTATCTTTACTGAAACCAACAACTTATTAAAATGTTTGAAGAAATCTTTAATCTACTTCTCATTATATAGAATGGAAATATTGCATGTATATGTAGACCCAACGTTGGTCACTATATTATTGATAGATGAATTCGTATGAAATAAGTAATTTCGTACATCGAAGCTGATTGATAGAGAAAAGTTAAGCTAACGGTGGGATAAAGTGGGATTGCCTTCTTTGTTAATCTACCTGCTTCTTTTACATAATTAATTAACTATATCATTAATATTCAACGCTTAGATGTTTGTAGGGTAAATAAGCTTTTAACATATTTGCCTTTGGCGAGTACTTCGTATCTAGACATACGACGATATGAAATATAAAATAGTGCGTACATATTTCAATATCAAAATCCACAAGTCTGTTAGATTTCATTCAAGTTTTTCAATATTCAATACATTAATAGTCGAAGTTTGTAATTATATTACATGGTATTGTATATTAGCTACTGCGGTTTAACTGATGCCCCAATGATAACGGACAAAGGCCTTTGTGTAATGCGTTCATCTATGTACTGCAATAGGCACTAACTAATTATAAGTAATTGCTCTAATTGCTTGCTATGCAATCTGGTATAGGAATTGAATATAGATAATCGTTGTGATCGTATAAAATATATAGCAGCTGGTGTTGAGCAAGTTTAAAGTGTCAAATGTCAAAAAGCCAATAGGTCTTACAGTAAATACACCTCACATTGCACAAGTGAGCCACAGGTTAGCATCCCGCCTAATCTAACTTATACCTAGGATAGATTATATTTCCCATTAGCAATAATAATGTTAATAAAACAATAATTCATTAAAATACATACGTTCTAATTCTTTAAGATATTCTTGACGTAATCGCAGGCATCCTACATTTAAATATTTAATTAATATTCCATTCATTCAACATATAAAACTTATTTGAAAAATATTCATAAGCTTCATTATTGAAAAGAAAACTTTAGATATTGTGATCTTAATTTAATAAGTTGTAGCGAAACTTTTAGTCTGATTAAATATTAACAAACTCGTTAGCGACTTATGGTTTCAATTATGATTTATGAAAGTTCTTATTTATCTCTAACAAAAAAATTAACATTTTAATACGATTTTCTTCTAATTTATAAAATATTCGCCATTTTGTTTTCATCTGAGCCTCATATCTATTGTTAAACTTAAAATACTACTTGGAGCCCTTGATAAGTTAAAATATATATTATAGAATTGATGTAATTGGTTTTGACAGACGTACATTTGTTTATTTATCGTTATAAGAACGTGTTTTCTGAGTCCAATTTTTATATTCACCATTATTGCCAATCTCAACCTCAAAAGGTAATTAATACGAGAATAATTCCCGAAAACCAATTGACCTCGTTCGATAACATTTTCTTTGAACCACGAAATATAAACTACGGCCTCATCAGAAGCTTTCATCAAAGGCACGTTATTAATGTCGATCACCCGATTCTCCAATATCCACAATTTCATCTTATTCATTCGAATTAAGAACAATCATCCTGGTTGTATAAATGTTTGGCGCTCAGCGCCACCAGTGATGATTTATAACACAGGATTAGACGGCCAGTGGAGCAGCCAAGAATGCAACCGACGACTCTTCAAATGAGGAGGCTCCGCACACCCTGCTGGGCGAGATGTTCTGTAGAGAAACCGAACGAAGCAAAGTTAATACCGTTACAACAACGTCGGCAATGGCCAAGTAGTCGAGCCTCCCTTCTGTCCACTCTGTGCGATTAGGTCTTTCTGTTCTGTTGAAGCTTAATCTCTCTCATTATCCTGTTCTCCTGGTAGTTCTTTTGAATTCTGACGTTTGGTTTTGAGAGCAAGTTTGACCCTTAAGCACGACTTGTTCCTAGATGTAGACCCTTTAGTTAGTGAGTTTAATCTGTCTGCTATTAACCCCATGAAGTCTCCATCTCCTAATCTGCCTGACATATTTCTAGGCATGAGTTTTCGGTGACTTGTAGTTAGCTACATTTTAGCTTGATTTTATTTAAAATTTTTAAGCAAATTTTTGTTTCCTTTTGTGATGTAAATTGTAAATATAATCTGTTCTCTAATACATTTGCTTAAATATCAATTGTATTGACTACTTACTAATTTCTTTAAAATTTAACGTTTCAATTTACAGAAACTGTTAAAATTGTCATACAATATAAGTAATCTGAAAATTTCATCGTCATTTTATATTTTGATTGTAATCGAATTTAACGTTTATTATGAAATAGTTGTACAAAGAAAATATATAATAGAGAATATGATATTGTTAAGAATAATCTTTGTTTAGAGTCAATTTATGTACTTCAGATTTAATAAAATATTTTTTTAACATTTTTTTTTATCGAACTTATAACTGAAAATATTTGAATCAATAGCAAGGCTTTATGTAATATATTTGGTATCTTAATTTAATTAGAAGAGTACAGAAAAAAATATATTAAATTCTTAACAATAAGCAATTATGAATTAACAATTTCTTCACACCACTCCATGAGTGAAAAAATCTACTATTTCATAATAAATCGTTTTGACAAGTGAAGAATGATCCCTGAATCCTATGTGTTTCCAATGACCTGGTGTTTCATTATAGACCGGCCGTGGCGCGCCAGCAGTCGGCGCCAACCCTGGTGTTTAGGTGTGTCGATGTTACCTCTTATTTCATCTCTATTACCACTTGAGTCTCTAACACGTTTCACATGATTAAGATTACAATAAATTATCGTTTATTTGTTGGCATTAAAATATACCCAAACGTAATAGTGGACCATACAATGTTTTCCCTCAACTACGTAAGGTCTAATATGAATAAAAAAAGATAATATTTATAATATAGAAAATAGATAAAAAAAAATGATATTTGGATACATGTCTATTGAAATTCATCATTGGTTAACATTACAATTATTTAACTTCAATGCAGTAAATGAACAATAATTTGATTTAAAAAAAAATCAATATTATTTATCATTTAATAATTTTCAAGTGGCAATATAACAATGAAAGAACCTATATCCCAATAATCCTAAAAGCTTATTGTACATCTGTGTATCGGCATTGTTTTCCATTTTGCTTTTAATATTCGCCTATTAAATTTCGAGAGTGTAAAATTCAATAGTGTAATGGATACATCAAGACAGAAATACAGTTAAAGTTTGAAAAAGTTTATTCGCTAGCCTAAGGCTAAATAATTAAGATCAATACATACGATTTACTCGAAACAAATAGGTCAGAGTCATCAGAGTTATTAATATTGTTAAAGCTTCAACCAGTCGAAACACAATAGGACTCTATTAAACACAGCAACAAAACAGACGAAGCTAGATATAGAATATCATATTTCATACTATGTAAAACAAATCATAGACGCCCACAAAGTCACATCGCTGTATATCCAAACAGGAAATTTACACTTCTCGAATTTTACCTATGTTAAGATTAACACACTTTTTAGTGGAGCCCAAAATTGTAAAGCTAAATAACAAAAATATAAGATCAACGATGAAAGTGCTGCCAATGTTCGTCTTTTTTTGAATAAATTAGGACGTTTTTAAGAACTAGCTTCACTGAATTGCGAAATATGCAATTTTGCTTCCAAAATTTATACTTCTTTTTTGATATATATTCACCCATATGAAACTAAAATTTCTGCATTTTTAACCTTTATAAATTTACATGCATTAGAACAGTTATTCGAAGTTTTTGATTCACATGTCACTGAATAGAAGATTAAAAAAGTTTTAGAAATAACACGTATTTAAAAAATAGGTATGATTTTTGAAATTAAAACTATGGAAAGCAATGCAATTTATTTCACTGCATGAATTTGTGTGTTAAAAGCAACCATTAAACCTTAGTTATTTCTAGCCTTCATCTTCTTTCCTAACTATTTCTGTCTAGTTATAATCTGTTTTATCCACACAAAAGATCACAGCTGAGGATTGTACAAATAACTACGAAGAAATAATTCCGTATATTAATATATAAATAATGATATATTAATATTATCTTACTTTTTAATAGTAAGTACACGTCTACCGCTGCACCTACATAAAGTTGTCTAAATTGTAGAATAACACCATGTATTGGTTACAGCACAAATTAAATATACACAAGTACATTTATGAAACAAACCATAACTAACACAAAGTGTGACACTTATAGAGACCTAAAATCAACACATTATTTTTAAGAAAATTTTATAACTTTAAGAGAGCTCTCTTAGAAAGAGAAAACACTACGTTAAACGTAAATCATAATTAACTCTTGTTTATAATGATTTTCGTTTATTACCGAACTTAAAGACTGGTATAATCCTAATCGAAAATCTGGGATGCTTTGCTTAATCTATGGTAAAATGGCTTCGGATTTATACGATAAAACTAAAGCGTAGCAAATACTTTTACTAATGGGGTGTCCGGGTTACTTCAGCGGCCATGAACGATTAGATGTGCAAATAAACTTAGCTTATGCCGTGCTTATTTTTCTTTTAATCCGGGGACATCTCTAATCCATTACGGCTTGTGGACAGGCGTTTGGCTGACGAAGATGATGAGCTTTCCGAGGTCCAACCAGACGCGGTTCCACCTGAAGTCAGGGAATGGTTGGCTTCGACATTCACAAGGCAACTGGCGACCGCCAAGCGGAAGTCGGATGAGAAGCCGAAGTTCAGATCGGTAGCGCACGCCATCAGAGCAGGGATATTCGTAGACAGGATTTATAGAAGAGTCACCAGTACTGCTTTGATGCAGTTTCCTCAAGATGTTGTGAGAGTTCTAAAGGTTGGTTCTTAAAAGTCAGACGATATCAACGATTAATCGATAAAATATACACCAGACGTTTTAATTAAAAAAGCACTAAAGCTGAAGAAAATTACGATGTAGTTTTTAATACTTTAATATTCATATCTATTTCTTTTCATAAATATTTCTGTCTAGTTTATTTTTCGTACGACAAATTCTGCTTATATTTTGATTTGAGTTCGTAATTGCATAATTCAATAAAGATATTCCTGCTTAATTTATGTCTTTTGAATTTTACAAAATATAAACTACTAACCATCCTCCGCTCGTTGGAGAGTTTATTTTTGACTGGTAATTATAAATTTTATACGGTTTAATTACAAGTAGGTACATAACCAGTATTCATAACAATATTATGTCTGTTATTTTATTTTTAGAAAGCAAGCTTAAAGTTATTGAAATTATTAACAAAATGTTATTCTACCATCAATTTTGCCATAAAGTGAATTGTTTATTAATATATTTGCATCAGCTATGAAGTATACAAATACATTTCATAAACAAAATTACTAATATCAATATAATATATAACTTATATGACCGTATAATAATTATTCAATACCTACTCAAATACAAATCCTCACAGCATACGGAAATGCTTGGAATATTTAAATTATGAATGATTTAGAAATTATGCGTACGCTAGAGGCAATAAGTTTACAACTTAATTGAAAATACGGTCAGGTAGCCGAGTAGCTGCAGGCGGGATTGTGGAATAGTTGCCTCCAATTAGTGAACGTCAATGGACCTGAAAAGCCTTTCAACTTACAGCGTGTTACGTCATGGCTTGAATAGCAAAAATATTTATCTGATAACGTTAAAGATATAGAAAATTATATCCATAAAAACACTGTTTACAATTATAAATATTATTTATTGAATATACAGGAAATTCTGAGTCCCTTTTTTGATGGTCTAATTGAAGAAAAACCCGTTTCGTCATCGCAATAGCGTTAACTGTTTCGTTCCTGATGTAAAAAGAGCGTTGTTACAATTTTTACATTTCTGCCTATACATAAAAAAATACATTTCGCTCAAAAATACATAATCAACTCCCACAATCACAATTTTACGTATCATCATTACTCTCGAATCCCGAAATACAATATTCATAATAAAATGTGACAAAAAACGAGTAACATAAAACCGCCTCGTTACAGCCCGTCGAGGATTAAACCAATCAGAATTAATGGCACGATATTTTTTTACTTCACCGAGTAAAAACGATACGTTTATTACAAACCGAAGAGTATGGTCGTCATAAAGTTTTTTAATTCGTAATATTAAACATATACATACTCTTGAACTCATGGAGATGATATTAACCGACTAAATCTATTGTATAACTTACTATCTTATGATTACTACATAACACAAAACTTTAAGATGACCAAATTTTGGAAAATTTAATATCAGAATCAACAACTAGATACATAGATGTTACGTATTATGAGTTTGAGTTCAAAATTAAAGTGGTATTTATTTATTTGGAGAATTTCACTAGTACTGTACCTTTTATTTTTTTGTTTCCTAGCAAAAAACAAATTTCTTTAAATTTTTATTAAGTTTAAGAGAATTTATGTTCTATTTAATAAACACGTTTTCACCTCTTACTTTAAACAAAAATCAGAGAAAATATCGAAAATGTTTGAAAAAAAAACAAAAATTAGGTCATTTCATAGGTAAATGAATATCAACTAATTTATTTGGTCGTATGAATTCACTTTGAACTTTCAAATTTTAGCTCAGTTATATTTGTACTTAATTGTAGTAGATCACTGAGTTCCAGCCCTTTGAAACGTTTAATTAAGTCAGGGATTCAAAGCAAACTTTATATCATATAGGTACCTATAAAACTATTTATTCAGGTTTGTAAGAGATACACACTGTCATTTCTCCAGAATTATTAGTTTTGTAAGAAATTTTTGGTTAGACGTCAAGTATTTGTGGAAAAGGAAGTGATTTTTATTAACTTTGAACAGCGAATACTTATTGCTAAACCAAAATCACTTAACTGTTTACATCTACATCAAATGTGGTAGTTATTTACTCTTACTAAAGTAAATATTGAGTTTTAGCTCTCAGGCCCTAAATGGTATTGTGTAAGCTAAGCTATGCCTTTGTTTAGTTGAATTACATTTTGTTTTGTTGTAGATTTGTATGCTAAGTGTTTAGGTCGGGTTCTACAAATCCTAACAAGCCAACTTGAATATGTCTGCAAGGTAAACCGCTGACATGTGACCTTAATTACAAGCTCCATTTGTTTTTACAGGGTCCCAATGTGGGTGTAATTCGTACAATTTAAGATAGTGTTGAACAAGGGTTTGTGTGTCAGTTTATGTAAATGAATTTGCGGTAATTCTTTCGATAACAATGTAATATAATTAAGATTGTTTTTTAAATGATAAATATTTAATACCCAAGCCTTTTATCTTCATAGAAGTGACAAGAGTAATAAAATTTTATAGTAGCCTGTCCTTCATTTTTCATTAATTATTTTCTCACTTATAAACACAGCTGACGATGAATTGCGTAATCAGTTAATTTTTTACCAGCGTGTTGTTCCTACATCTGGTCAGTTATGAATAAAATGAAAATCAAATTTTCTGTCGAGTCCTGTAACATAGACCAAAGGACCCTGAGTGATGAGTGAAAGGCCCCCATATTTAAATTAATATACAAAAGATTATAAATATAGATGACAAACAGAAAAAAAATATGCGATACGTCCGGTTCATTTATACCGATTCATTAACCGAATAACAAAACAAGATATTTTTGCAGACATTGGATGAGTGGTCGTTTGACGTGTTTGCTTTACATGAAGCAGCGGCAGGCTATCCAGTCAAATATCTAGGATACGAACTCCTCAACCGCTACGGGATGATACACAAATTTAAAGTAAGTTGTTATTTTGACCTCATTTCCTCTCATTCATGGGTACTTAATGTGAAAGGTAAAAAAAAGTCTATTAACAGCAAATATACGTAAGAACTTTTTAATAGACTACGATAACTCGTTAAAAACTTTTTTATCGGATACTTGTTTCGAATACTTCAAGGTGCGCGCGATATTTCTTCAAAAAGTATGATAGGTTCAAAAATTCTTGTGAATAATTTCGTAACAATTTCTGTTTTAAAATTAGACCAAACTACTTTAAGTATTTATTTACTTTATTTTATCACTGAGACTATATAACATACATTTGAAAAATAACAAAAAATTTGATATTAAACATTTTGTATAAAATTAGTATGGCTGTTAGCTCGATGACAAGTAAAATACCAATAAAATTGAATCAGACTGTAATTTGGGAAACTCGTATAATCTATATAGTAGGACCTACTTATAATAATTCCGTTTATAAAAAGCTTCAGGATAAAAGTCCTTATAAAAGTTTCCTTCTACAGTTCAACTAAAGTCTTCAACAGAACGAGTTTCCAAAGCGAAATTTTCCAGAACATTTCTAATCTAGATAAGAACCTTGTTTATACTACACATACTTCAAAAACTTTATGTGCTGTTTATTATTAAAGGGTAATAAGACATATCGATTGTTGATTTAATGATCGAACATGAAATGTTGTTAAATAAAATTGCACTTTTCAGATAAATAGTTAAAACTCCTTGTTTTTATACAAAATAATTATCTACTCTACGAAGAAAACATTTGAATAATAATAAAAGCATTAGTAACCGGTAAATCACTAGATTTTAAAATTTTTTTTTGCATTTTAGTTCAACCTTCATTGTTTTAGGTGCAACCACCGACGTTGGAAAACTTCCTGAGTCGAATAGAAGAGGGTTATTGCAAGTTTCACAACCCCTATCACAACAATCTCCACGCTGCGGATGTCGCGCAAACAGTGCATTATATGCTCTGTCAAACTGGTCTTATGGCAAGTATAAGCTCTTTGACCGTTAAAATAACTGACAAAGAAATTGGTCACCAAAACTATAAACACATGTCTAGTCAATTAATATGTCAGTCTAGAGAGAATCATATATAGTCTATATTTTTGCGTGCCAAAGAATATGAGTACAGAATTATTTATCTTTAAAAAAATTACAAGTATTCGTCTAGCTGTACTAATGCAGATTTGGCACTGATATATTCCTTGTCAAGTTCATCGCAGTAGGCAGTATTTTAATAAATTTAAATAGCCCGCTCAATAGTTAATAAAAAGGTAGAATATTTGGCAACATGTTTTCATTAAAATAAAAAGCCTTATAGATAATATACAGAAGTAATAAGGGTGACTACTTAAATTGCGTAGAAGTCTAGTTTATAAATCTCTTGATCATTCAACGGTTGGTTTGCGTTGGCAATTACCCAAAACATCAATGTCAGCTTCTCTAAGTAATATTTTAAGTTAAGCGCTTACGATTTGGTAGAATAAAGGAAAGACTACGATAGAAAATGCTAGAGGGGAGTGGAAAGAAATAATGTATCCACGATCAACCAACGTATCAAAGTTGAATTTCTTTCTTTTGGCAAGTTTTTAAGATATCTATGATGACGAAAAAGATTGAAATGCGATGAAAATGTAACACTAATCAATAAATGACTACTTTTGGAAAGAGAAGTCCATGTTTTCATAATAAATAATCTTAAATTACAATTCATAGCCAAACAAAAATTATTTTAATTTGAAATGGTCAGTACTGCAGAACGGCAATTTCAAAGGTAAAGACCTATTTGCAAAAATATGTTGATTTCTGTTACCCGCAGCAAAACAAGTCGTATTCAATTGAACAAAAACACATTTTTGCATAATTTTACCGACCTCACAAATATCCACCATGTTTTTTGACATACAACCATTATTCCTAGAAGAATATTTCTTATGCCTCACCGCACTTAACTTTCAGATGTCACTTCAATACAAATGTGTCAATTTGCATAATATATTCAAACTAACTGAACGCTTCATCTACATGTCTATCAAACATTTTGTTTTATATTCATTTTCATATTGACATTGTATTTGTATTGGAATATGTCCAAATGGAAAATTTATTTTTCTTCAAGTAGCTTTTCATTTAACGTAATAAAAAGATTTCATACTTAAATTTAGAATATATTGAAAAATTCATAAAATCTTTTGTTGTTTATGTACTCTTTATGACGCCATGTGCCTTAATAGCATTATAAAATTGACGACTTGATTTTTGTACATTTATTCTTTTTTATCATTTGATATTTAAACTATCTGTTATTTAAAAAAAACATAATTTTTTATAAAAAAAGCACACCTTTTAATCCATATGTATGTATTAAAAGGTGTGCTTTTGTAATGTATCCATATGTAAGCAGTAATATTGCGTTATGATCATTTATTGTTTATTATATATGCATTGTACCTATCTAGTCCAAACATCAAATGATATACAAATGCTGGTATTAACAGATATCGATAGAATATAATCATTCACACAGACTTGATTAATTAACGTATTATTGATTTATAAATTTCGAACTACGGATATTCAAGGATAGAAAGGTGGTTAAATGCTGTGACGCGCGTTTTGATTTCAGTCTATGAATTGCCGATTGCTCTATATAAAAATAAACAGGCTAAGCTTCCATCTACCATAAGTCAAATCCAACTCGTCGATTGGGAATATATAAATTAAATATTTTTACTTTCGTGTGATTTCCAGAACTGGTTATCAGACCTAGAGATTTTTGCAACATTAGTAGCAGCAATCGTACATGACTTCGAGCATACGGGCACAACCAACAATTTCCACGTCATGTCTGGCTCTGACACAGCGCTTCTATACAACGATAGGGCCGTCCTGGAGAATCATCATATCAGTGCCGCCTTCAGGTTTGTGGATCTAAGATTAACATATTCTTAAAGTACTTACTTATTTGAAAATCTACAAAGATAACGAAGTTTTGTAGTATTTTTTTCTTCATTATTTAACTTACACTTTACGGACGGCTATGTGTTTAATAGATTTATATTGAATCTATAAAATAAAATAATAAAGTAACTGCTACCCGTATCCTTATTTACGAGTGTTAAAAGTGCTGAAAGTATTCATAATTGATGACAATTAAATTAAAAGGGAATCAAGTACCAGAATAAGCTTTTCTGCTTGAGTCTATGAATTTTCCAGTACCCGAAATAAAAAATAAATATTCAATCCAGTGTTCACTTATATTGTCTTGTGTCTGAAACACACGTATAGTGTGGCGAAAACGAAGGGAAAGAAACCATTAGTAAGTATAGCAGAGCTCTGTCCATCGTTTTGTTAGTATAAACAACGTTATCAAAGCGATATCTCTAAAGTCAATGCATTTTTAGTCAAAGAACAGCACAGAGGCAACTCAAAGCTTTGTTTATTTTTTAAAAAACTTTTAACTTTAGCTCGCTGTGAATTTATGTTTTAATTTTTTAAAACGAATCTTTAAAAACACCACAGATAATACTAACTACAATTCTCACTTACCTTCATTCTCGTCAATGCAAATGATAATATTTTCAAATGTCTTCAACATAGCTAGGGAGTAGGGTCTGAATTTTTTGTAACAATGTAATTTCCCCGGAGGGTTTGTCGCTTCTTTTAACATTGTGCGCACTAAAATCGAATTTATTACGCTCTATTGGAGTTTATATCTATGAAAATGAATATTATATTGTCACTATTTTATCTAATTCTTAGATTTTTACCTCTTAAATTATCGAAAATATAAATTTGAATTCTTTTTAAATAGTGAAACTTTTTAATTCTTCTTCTAATTGACGTATCGATTTTAAACATTGTACATAGCGACTATAATTTGTAATTTTTTAATTTGATGATAGAACCAGAATCTAAATGTTATTATGTTATTTGAACTGCATATATATTTTTTATAATCTCTTAGCGAAATCCTCCGAAATATATTTCCATTTTCTTAAATCTAAATGATTCAGAATTTAACTGAAGTTCAAGTTAAAATTGCAATCAAATAAAATTGGTATACGTTTGCGAAGATCTGACGATGAATATTCACAAGATTTCACCTTTGAATTTTGTGTTAAAATTAACTCGCAGGCGATACATAATTAAATTAGTTTTCAACTTAATAAATAACTTTTCGATTGAATTAAAATTTGAATTGAATTAATTACAATATATTTTTCGTGGTATATTGACAGAACGTGATTTAAGTAATGTATAGTTATATCTAATACCGCTCTCATTAGCGTCTTTTGAGGATTCTATATTATAACCTATTTTAACTTATTTAAACGTTTAAGATATAAATAACATTTTTCTATATGGAATATAGATACTACGAGTATATACAATAATTATTTAAGAAACTATAAACTTTAAGGCTTCATTCAAGTCATTATTTAATTCATAATTAATTTATGACGTGTTTACATAATTTGAGAGTATTTAAATGACTAAGTGGATAAGAAATAAATTTTATTTTGATCCAACCTAGTAGATAATAAAAAGCTTAAATAAACAGCTACTTACCAACAATTTTATATACGTCTGATATAGTAAAAGCTATTTGACTACACCATTGTGTATTATTCACGTTTTTACAGTTTTACCATTCTTTTAAGTAAAAGGAGTTTAACAGAATTTAAATAAAAAGGAATTATTTTGCTTACAAAATAAAAGATATTTCCACACTACCCCCATCTATCAATCTAATCCTTAGATGAAATGTTGTCCTGATATTATATAGATCGCGTCCTTTAAATCCGAGTTTGTACGTGGGTTAGTAAATAATTTATGCGACATTGTGGAATATGAATAGGATCGAACCATCTTTTGAAATGATAATTAGATTTGATTAATTCTTGATACAAAGTCGATGTGGCGAAGTGGATGACACTTTGATGGTTTTCACAGTTTTACTCTTAAAATATATTACACATAATGTTTTATAAGCTTTTACTACACCCCGTAAATATCATGCATATATTATTTACAAAAATGTTATGCATATTCATTTTCGAATATCAATTGATGAAGTGGATTATTGAAATTCCGTCTGAATCTCAAATCTCTATCTTCTAATATATAAAATTCTCGTGTCACGGTGTTCGAACTTGAACTCCTCCGAAACGGCTCGACCGAACCTTAT
>JAOSYY010000009.1:950973-962059 GCA_025727935.1 Hebomoia glaucippe | reverse complement strand
AAGATACAGCATATAAAAATACATACAACCCCCAATTTTCACCCCTCTACAGTCAACCCCTATTATTATGTGGAAAACGACATTTGCGGGGTCAGCTAGTAGTCTATAAATATCAAAATGTGCCTCATATTAGTCATAAAAACTCAAATTAACTTTATCTTGAAAATTTGCTACCATAAATGTTTCGGGTTGTCGGAAGTAATTTACATACTGTTATAATAATAAATGTCACACAAAACGTAAGTGTACGAAGCACTTACATCAGATAGAGTTGCTTTGTGACTGAGATTGTAGATTTATTGAGAATATTGAGTTATCGATTTATACAAGAATCTTGTAGTGCTGCGGTCACACCGTTCCATCGCAGATTTCCTCTAGCTTCACTCGCATAATAGCAACTGACATTTAATTAGACTTTGCTTGAAAAGGATCCAATTATCCGTTGTCAATCGAGTGGCTGACATTTAGACCAACCTAAATTCGATTAGGTTTAAGCTAAGAAATAGATAAGCTCATGCAGTATCATTAACTTTACCTACTACTCGACGTTGCTCGAGTAAGTTTATGAATATAATTCATAAACTTTTAAAATACCTTAATATATTTAGTAGTCTTGTCCAATACTATTTAAAAAAAAAATATTTCTTTAAACGGCACTTATCAGAATAATTGTAAAAAATACTACTGCAATGCTCATACCTGTACCAAAGTACAGAAATTGATTAAACTGTATACAATTTTAATTGTTCATAGATTGATGAAGGAAGAGGAGAATAATATCCTTTTAAACTTGTCTCGCGATGAGTTTCGTGAGTTTCGCACGTTGGTGATCGACATGGTTCTGGCAACAGACATGTCTTTCCATTTCCAACAGCTGAAAAACATGCGTTCATTACTGTCACTGGCTGAGCCGACAGTTGATAAGTCGAAGGCGGCCTCACTAGTGCTGCACTGCTGTGATATTTCTCATCCAGCTAAGGTAAAATTTCGTTACTTTTCACATAGTTAACAATCAAATCTCTTAGGAACCTCATGAATTAAAAAGACTCTGCAAGGCCTTAAGTGTTATTCGTTTATATGTAGCCTCTACTCCTTAATATAAATAATAGGTATTTACTTCCAGAAGAATATGTAAATTACGAAGTCTTAGAAAAAATAGAATATCTTTATAATTTCTTAGCATAGCTTTATTTATTTTTATAGTGACCAGAAATTTAAATATCAGTATTTATCCAAAGTTCACCACTGGTATCTATTTATAAGTCGTTAAAATTATTAAGTATCTATTTTGGTACTTTTGTAACTCTTTAATTTAATGGATAATTCAACTTTTATATAATTAATGCCCCATGTGCATATTATTTCACAAGACCTTAGACTTAAACATAATTTTATCAAACATTTTTATATACTTTACAGCGCTGGGACCTCCACCATCGTTGGACAATGAGTCTTCTAGATGAGTTCTTCTTACAAGGGGACAAGGAAAGAGAACTGGGTCTTCCATTCAGTCCCCTATGTGATAGAAACAACACGCTCGTCGCTGAATCACAGATTGGTTTCATAGACTTCATCGTGGAACCTAGTATGGGTGTATGTGCCGATATGTTAGAATGTATTTTGGGTCCATTGCATTCTAATACGAAGAATTCGACGAGTACTGCTAGCCAAGACACCATCAGTGAAGACAATGCTGGTAAGTTAAATTAAATAACTATGATTAAAATTGTTATACTATATACTGTCGACATGCATTATATGAGAGCTGATCTGATAATTTTTCAGTAATGATAATATAGTTTAAATGAAGAGGAGGTGCACTCCTGGGTTGTTTATACACGCTGAATTGATTGTAACAAACAAAGCACGGCAAACGAATCATATATTCTATCCTATCAATCCCAGAAGAAACAGAAAATATATATGAGATGTTTTTTTATTTTTTCAATTAATTACAGGTGCAGAAATAAAAAAATTCAAAATAAAGAAACCATGGGTTGCTTGTCTGATGGACAACAAAAAAATTTGGAAAGAACAGGCCGCGAAAGGTACATATAATATATATATTAATTATGGCATTCATAATTCCGTGTGCGATAAGGGCTAAATAAATTGTTGTTTTTTTTTCACAAAAAGTATTTACTTTCCTATTTTATCACTATTATATCTTTTATATATCTATTATTTCAGATGCTGAGGACCGCGCGAAGCTGGAGGAGGAGACGAACGGAGCCCCGCCACAACAGCCGGATGAATAATATTTAGCCACCCTTGTAAATAGCGTTAAGCACAGTTGTTACAACATGTTACATTCGCTGTTCAACAAGAATACTAAGTAGATAAGAAATGGTCCGCTTTCAAAAGCACGTAGTGACGTATGCGTTATTTCATGTTATTCACACGGTACCCCAAATGACATAAACAAGACACGAATAAACAAATACAACATTGGTGTTAGTGTCCAGTAACTATAATACAGTTTATGGCCAAAAATAAGTATCTAGTCCAAATCACTAGTCATATTGAAAACAAGATTGACGTAAATGGAAAATACTTTAAATTTGTTTACGGTAGCGGTCCGAAACGTGCTTGTTAGCACTGGTACCAGCTTAATTAATAGTTTAGCGCTTTTACTACAAACAGATCTACTGTTTTTATCAGCAAAGACGGACTGAAACACCAAGATTAGATGCGATGAGCAAACGTCATTTAAAACCCATCATGTAAACTTGTCTGAATGTCACTTGGACTACCGTACAATGTCTAAGACGTCATAGATATTGTAAATTGTAGGTACACTGGATGTTTCTACATAGTAACAACGTACCGTCTCTATTGACTAAAGATTTTAAAAATAATGAGTTCTAATAACTAAAACTAGAAGGAAGACGAGAGACAGTAATTAAGTCTATGTAAATTGTTAAAGTACTCTCGAGGCAACTTCTAAAATAATTCATCGTCTAAATTGCGATTGACGGTGGAGTCAGTCGGTGTGAAAAGCGATGTGACCTAGTAGTATGTAGGTACATATGGACCTTCCACATTTATCTATGTATAAAAAGACCTTTTAAGTATTTGCTTGCTAATTATTGTACACGCACAAAGTTAAGGTTCTATTGAACTATTCATTATATAAACTATTTGCTTATTACCAACCTATCCTACTTATTTCAATTATTTGAAGTACATGATTAAATATTTAGATTAATGATTAAATAATTCGATTAACTGGTGAATAAATCAGATTTCACAGTCCAATGTGTCGAAATACAGGTAGACAAATTAAAAAAAATTAAACTTATGCCTTACAGTAGACCTATAAAAAAAATTTAGTATAGATAATATTTATTTAGATATTTTTATCCTAACTTAAATTAACCATCTATGATAGGACAGACAACATAATATTTTTATTTTATTCTTTCATGTGTCTATAAATAATGATATCCAAAATTTTAGTTCAATACAACCTTAAATAAATATAACTTTAACATTAGTCGTTTAAGTAATATCTCAGTGTATAAATTCTCTGTGGAAGACAACGTAGTGAGCTACATTTGGTTAGACGAAGTACCGCAGAGCGGTTTAGTATATCAGTAGTATTTATAATAGTTATATGCTTCTGCTATTTTACCAAATATTTTAAATAAATTATTTAAAAAAATTATCTATAGAAAAAAGTTTATAGCATAAGAATTAAGTCTAAACATATTAACCGTCAGGCTTCACGGGCCTAATATAATATGAACCTAAATTCATATAGCGACACTTTCATTTTTCAAGTTTTTCTATTCATAAAAGAACGCATTTAGCAACACTTTCCGGATGTAATAGATGCTTTTTACATGCACGTACGCTTTCTTCCATAATCGGATAACGAGACACTCAGTTATCGCATGATTTATATGCTACATATCCACAACACTTAAAATATTTGGTAAAGCTAGTAATAATTAGTAGATATTATGCACAGCTATTAAATGGGTATTATTTTAAATGCGAGCGGGTCTCGAATAATTTACTTTCAATCAATGTATTATTTATACTTTTATGATCCGACTATCACTATCTATATGTAAATATATGATATTTTCGTTAACCTTGTCACGCGCCTACCTATTTCATCTTCTATGATTGAGTTCGGTTTCGTACATTTATGCTATATGTTAAAAAAATTAGATCAAGTTATACATTTACGATTATTGTAGTAAAATTATAAGCCATAGATAAGATATCACTAAAACACAAAGTAGTTTTAATGACTTTGATTGAAGAAGAAGAAACTTTAAGTAATTTCGTAAATAGCCAAAAGTAAAAATGCTGTAAATTATTATTAATATAAGCAAACATAAATGGAGGCCTTTACGCGATTACGTGCGCAGGAATATACTAAAATACCTAATATTTGAATCCAAATTTCCAAAGTGATCCAAGTGGACCCCCAGGGATCTACGAAACACTTAATAGGAATGTACGTTGGCGTGACAAAGAAATGGGGGTGCACAATTAGTAAGGGTTAATGATAATTGTTCTCTTTTCGGTAGTGTGAAGAATTAACAATGTAAATTAAAGTTGGATGGAATCACTTTTTTGATTGGCCAACTTTGCTTTTCTGATATCCACACAAAGCACAATAAATTGATCTCTTCAATCGCGAAACTAAGACATAATAGATATTTTAATTGTGTGCGGAGACGGGCTTGCCTCACGCCAGTTTAGACTTTAATTAATTAACCAATCAATTCTCACTGTTTTTTTGAAAACTGTTAGATTTTATCTTCACATTTTTTGTCGAGTTTTGCGAATATTGTAGTATTGGACCTGCAGGGGGTCCACCGGAACCAGTAAAATTTTGAAAGGTCTATGAGAAAAAAAGTTTCAGAACATCTAATCTAAATCTATAAATCCGTTAACAAAAGTAAAATCATCACTCTGAACACACAGTAAACACAAATTTAGTCAACTTCATTCACAAATACTAATAACGTTAGAACGAACGAATGAAGATTTTCTCTTCTTTATTCAAAGATTCTTAATAGCTTTCGTGTTAATAAGCACATATATGCAAGACAGATATGCAAAGATAGCCTATTTTACGAATCAATCATCTATTTACTTAGGTACAGGTGTACCGATTTTATAGATAAGAGCAATTGTATCATAAAAACGCTGGTTTCGGAGCAAACTTTACTATAGTCTGTATTATCTAACTTGAGTCTCTACTATGTATTATATTATGATAATTATAAAGAGATTGAATTAGTAACTTAATTCATATGAAAAATACGCTTATTAATTTTAATGTTTCTGATTGGAACGGATTATACTCGACCAAATCATTTTAAAATGTAACAACGTCTGAAATTTAATATTTGTAGATCGTAAATAAAATATCTATTGAACCTTTATTTATTGTTATTAATAATTTACTTAATTATGTCTTGTTTCAAATTAATTTCGGCAAAATATATAGTGCATGACGTTTTTCAAATTGTAGCTAAAAAAATCCCGTCCTTCAATACCATTTAGCAAAAAATAAGTATCCAAATTCGCCAATTAAAAGAGATGCCAAATTGCATAATATGGATTATTTTGCAAATTACCTAATTAAGCAATATTTATAACTAAAATCCATTCTTATACTTACTAACTAACAAGTATTGTGACCCCACCCTACCAATATACTTATAGAGTTTCAACATTCAGTATTATTTTCCAAGTATTTCAAATACGTGGGACCACACCTTTGAATATCAATTCGAATCCATAATCACATTAATTAGGTCCCTATCTTAATTCCAGGGAGAGTAAGGATAGCTTTTATCCAACCGGTGACGCTTATAGAAGAGGAAATTTACAATAGATCTTTTATATTACAAATATATATTTACTTAAAACATATATCTTATTAAAAATTATAAAGTAAGTTTAGCAAACTTAATAATAGTTGAGAGATACGTGTACGTTACGATCGCCATTTTATTCGGGATATAGCTTTATAAAACTGTAGTTTCTATTATAGATTCAATAATATCTTAATATAATATACTGGAATCTTGTTTACTTTCAAAATGTTATAGGAAAATGGTAAATCGTAGGCGAACAATAGCAGTATTATCTATTTAGATGTAATTAATTTTACTACAATGTATACATATACATAAAAGTATTATATAAGTTTATATTTACCAATCCGACGTTTATTGCTTTAGACTAACTAAATAAATCACAAATTTATCAAAATTTCTATGTTAAGGAATTAATTGATCACTAATAATCATTTTGATATTATCTGTTCACGGATTGTTTTCCGACTGTACAATGCTCGACTAACACTCCTGTGTAGCACATTAAAATTAAGATATCATATTTTTAGCCTAATATTTCATTCAAAATCCTTTCACCTCGGCTTTTATTTCACATAATTTATTTTAAATATGAACATTTCCCCCTCTTTCTATGTAAAAAGCCTCAATGTTCGATGTAATTTTTTATTCCCTTTTCAATATGTATATAGGTAGAAAAACTGATATGTAAACATGGAAAATGAAATAAAGATTTTCGTAGAAACTGCTTTATTCTATAAAACCTAAAGTACATTATTTTATAAACATCAAATATAGGCACGCCATATCAAATATTAAGCACAGCCACAAGCAATTGTAATATAATTATTTAAAAATTACTATTTTAACTAATTTTTAAAACTAAAAGTTTTTATTAAATAGGTAATGTATACCTATTTAATGAAAATTTTATATCTAGTATCTAAATTTAGTAACATTCTGTCATACACATGAATATTATTATTTTATATATTTCGAAAATATTAATTTTTATGGTCATTCATAAATGACGGTAAACAACTTTGCAATTTTCATTCGATGCCCAGAAAGATTATAAGTATTTAGTTGCAAACAGGATGTGAATTCCGATGTTTTAGATGTATATTTGCCATAGACATAGAATTCTTAGTGCTGAAAACTCAATATATAATGCATTTGAATCATCACAAGTCTGAATATGATACCTAACATTTAACGATTTTATTAATATTTTAACACATTTACAATTTGAAAAGAAAAACAAAATTATTAATATGGTTTGAACAACGGACTAGTATATGAAACATTTTAATCCCCATATACTTGGAAAATATGCTTTAAGTAATACAATAAATACATAATTGTAATCTGTCCAATAATCTATAAAAGAATAACTATTACCTAATTCAATATTTTTTCTATTCCTAAAAGAATTTAAGCAATTCTGTAACAAGAGGAGCATATTATTTTATATTAAAATATAAAATTTGTAAATAATGTAGATAATATTTGGAAATACTAACAAATCTTGTCTAAGAGTTCATACAAACATAATACAAAAATAAGTTAATTTTACCTTTATAGCAATTTAGTGAAAAATTATATTTATGGAGCAAATGCATACAAAATTCTGAGTTTAAAACAGATAAATAACCACTGTTTGTGTAATTAAGGCCCATACATTAATATGAACAGAAGGTAGCGTCAGATATTTTTAACAAACGAAAAAAGAAATACTTTTCACAATGCTTTCTATCCTTTATATTAAAATAAAGTATCCTAATTTAAAATATATTTATGTGTCTTCCCAAAAATATTTATTTCAACCAAAAGTGATCTCACATCAGTTTTCTGTCTACTACAAAATATTTTACCCTCAATGATGTCCCCTTGTTTGATTTGTTTGCAATCTTTAAAGAAAAAGACAGTTTGTTTCCAATGTGTTGGTATTGCATGAGGACCTGTAGAGAAAGATAGATTCTGTGGCAATTCAAAAAATGTATCAAAATATCCAACTAAAGATGTTAGGAAACCATCTTTTATAACATTAAGCTTAAAGTCAGAAACAAAATTCATTACATTAATTGTGCATGTATTTATATCTATTTCTTTAATAATAAAAGGTTCAGATAAAATATGTTCTTTATGCACAACATCTATAGTCGCTTCTCTCACCACCTCAGATTTCATACAATTCATTTTATAACCATAGACATCAGACCAAAATTCAATTAATTTTTTATGAGTGTCCACATCACCATTTGCTACTAGACTAATGTTACATTTATTAGGCAATAAGAGTCCACCAGGATTTAAATATCGATTTCTAGCATAAATAACACTATCTAACATTCCTTCAAACAGTAAGAAGTATCCCATCCATTCTGATACAATTATATCAACTTTCTCATCTAGTTTTGTGTCTTCGAGACGACCTTTCACAGTTCGTATAACATTTTCAAGCTTGTTTTCTCTAATAATATCCATAGCGTGATAAATCACATCAGACTGGTCAAGTGCATATACTTTCTTAGCA
Organism: Hebomoia glaucippe; assembly: GCA_025727935.1. NCBI lineage: Eukaryota > Metazoa > Arthropoda > Insecta > Lepidoptera > Pieridae > Hebomoia > Hebomoia glaucippe. Next base: position 953,698 of record JAOSYY010000009.1, on the reverse strand, counting down.
CCAGCCGTAGCTGCAAACATTGACAAAATTCCCGTTCCACAACCTAGATCCAATACTACTTTATCTTTAAATGTGTCTGTGTTTTTAAGTATTGCATCTCTATAGCTTTCAGTTCTAACTTTATCAGCGAGCATATCGTAGTGAATACCAAAATGTGCATAGCTGCTGAAATATCCTTCATCACTTTCTAAAGGCACTTTGGAGACACAGTCAATAACTAAACTATCATCATTGTTTTTACTCAGCGGCCCACTGTCCACAAGAGATTTCATTGACTGTTGCATTTTATTCATATCCTCCTTTGCCATTTGAAGATGTGTTTGACTTTCTTTTAACTGTTCTGTTAGTGTTTGTATCGTTCGCTGTAGTTCTATGAAATGTGCCTGAGATAATGTAACTAAACCATTTTCAACATTAGCATGATAGGATTTAGGTGAACTGGGCTTTTCTACCAGAGAATCGAAATCGAACATTAACCATTCATGATTTTCTACTGGTTTTAAATATCTTTCATGGTCCCACAATGGTTTGTCAGACGACATAATGTCTAGTGGATTTGCTTTGTGAATATTAATGTAGTTGATGAGCTTGATATATGAATAACAGTCCATGTTAAATTTTATCTTTAATTCACCCAATTTAAATCCATGTATGGTTTCACAGTGTGCCACAGCTTCATCGATCGATGGCAATGTATTAGTACAAAATAAACATGTAACCGTAGTAGTACTCGTTTCCATTTCTTGCCATTCATCTTCTTCAAAATGTTCTTCATCAGAACTGAGATCAGGAACATCAGACATTGTACTTATTGAATGAAACACACTGAAGAAGAATTAAAATGGTAAATAAAGCAGTGCCAGAATATCATTAGCACATCGCAACTTTCAAACCCATGCGGTCCTATTCGTTTAGCACTGACACCATAAAGTTGACAGTGATTTATTAAACGATTTATAAAATTTTTAATAAAAAAAAAATTAAATCTCTAATTGTTTAGGAAAACAAATTAATTAAATGTAACAAGTAACAAATATATTTCTGAAACTATTATTTTTACATAAATATTTTATTGCCACACAATGATACTGAAATAAACTTGGTTCATAAATATTAGAATAGATGGCGTTGCTATGATAAGTACTGACTATCTTTTGTACTGTTTGAAATATGTTTCTATAGAAACGTCTTTTCCAAGAGGAATATCCTATAAAGAAATAATTTCGAATAAAATAAAATGAAACTAAAAATTTCCTCTTTCAAAGAACCTAAACATACAGCAGTTGTAACATGTGTGTGTTGGAACAATACTGAAGATGTATTTTCTTGTGGGCAAGTGAATTTTTGTAATAGCCAATTCCTTATCTTTACTATAAAAAAATAATCAATTGCATTATTTTTAAATAAATTTTCAGAGATGACCACAAATTACTGAAATGGAATCTTGTTAACAATGAATGTTTGTTAATTACAACATTTACGGATAACTTTTTTCCTACATCCATGAATCTATTTCCAAAGACAAATCAAAGCGGTATTAAACATCAACACGATGTTATATTGATTTCTTCAGCGGATGGCAAGTAAGTATAGTAAGTATATATGTACAGCTTTAATTCTATAATTTAAATTATTTACTTAATAGTGTAATATTTTGTTTCATAACAGATTTCATATAGTTAACCACAATGGTCGACTGGAAAAAAGTGTCGTAGCTCATCAAGGCGCTTGTTTAACAGCTCAATGGAGTCCGGATGGTGCAGGTCTTTTAACTGGTAATATTTATTATCTAAATCATGTAACAATTTTCCCCGCTTATGACTTCATTATTGATATAGACATGATGATTCTCAGTATATTTAATTAGATGCTCTGAGTAAGAGATTACGAGTATTTATCATGTCATCGAGATTTGTCTCGATCGTTGCTACATGATATCGTTGATACATGAAATCTTTTATTATTAATTAACCGATGGCATAACAAACTTAAATATATATATCTCTAACTTTTTAAATATTATTTTTTTTAATATGCAGGCGGTGAAGATGGTTTGGTTAAAATTTGGTCACGAAATGGTCTGCTTCGATCCAGTATAGTGCAATCAGACGTGCCATGTTTTAGCGCCAAATGGAGTCCCGATAGCGAAGCTATTTTGTACACAAAGGGGAATTGCCTTGTGATCAAGCATTTGACCTCGAATAACTCCAAAGTAACAAAGGTGACATTTTAGGAGATTTTAATAAAAATTTGTTCTACAGGATTATCTTAGTAAAAACGACCTTTTTTACATTTTAGTGGAAGGCTCATGAAGGTCTTATTCTCTGCCTGGCCTGGAACACAAATTATAATCTTATCATTTCTGGCGGCGAAGACGGATATGCGAAGGTTGGTATGGTACTGAAAATAGAAACAGGATTTGTTTCTTTTGTCTATAATCTATATGGGTCATTCCATGTCAAATCGACAAATTTTTTACCCGACCCCCTTTGATTTCGCTGAAAATTTTCTATGTTTTTCTACCCCCCGAAAGCCATTTTTCAGAATTTATTCAAATTTTTTTTCCCGACTCAAAAAAAGTTATGAATTTTTGAAAAAAACCGCTCTTTTATTTTTAAATTACCAGAACTTTTTCAAAAATTGACCGATTGGGAACTTTTTTTTTTAATTTTTGTTTTTAAATGTAGTTTTCGAAAAAAAATATGAAAAAATTTTCAGAATCCTA
>JAOSYY010000009.1:939161-950873 GCA_025727935.1 Hebomoia glaucippe | reverse complement strand
CCTTGACCACAGCAACGCGTGGCCGGATCATCTAGTAATATTATAAAAGTATAGATAATATTTACCTTGTTTGGATGGGTTGACTGGGCCCAATTCAACGTAATATATAGTAATACTTCATATTTAGTGCATTTCTCTTATATTTTCAACCAACTGTGTGGATTAATAATTAAATTGTATAAAACTGAAAGCTAACAACACACTTTTTAGCTGTCAGCTAAAGTAAGTAGAAAATTTAGAGTTACTAAATCGAGCATAGCTCTGTATTTAACCGTCCAGACGCGTACTGATTTAAATAAAGCTTATAAGGTGTATCCCTGCGGAATCGGAGCCTGAACCTTGACATAAATGGAACAATGTTACATAACGGAAGGGGAAGTCTACAGACTTGGAACGAAATGAACGCTATAGTTATTGTATCAATTTTTACTGTAAGTAGTCATTGCCCATCAGAGTTCAAAAATATTAATAATAAGCTGATTCTCATGTTTCTGTCGATCTGCACTTCTCCAAACATTATTTTTACTCAGAAATCTTGTAATTTAAAACTTATTAACAACATATCATATTTTGATCGTTCTTATTTGGTTTATATTTAACTGATCTATAGAAAAATCAATTATCATTTAGTATTACAATAAATAAGTCCTTATTTCACTCGTTAACACAGTATAAGTATGTTTGTTGTTCCTCTACTCTTAAAACATTTTAATCCGAACAAGAATCCTGGGTGTAATAAAAACAAATTGATGTAGTCTTCCTTCTAATTACGTTATGGCTTTCACTGTAATCATTGGAAACTTAGCCAATCGTATTACTATCTTACAAAACGATTGACGAGAGTAACTAACTATCAGCTACAACCACAAAATATTAGGACCTCCGCACACGTGGATACAGGCAGTCTAAGCTAAGCGCGGCAAATGTTACAAATCCTTACAAATACTATGCACATGAACGTTTGAGTATAGATGATTTTTACTCTTTCATACGAAAACTGCTATAGGCATATTCACGAAATTTAATGTTATTATAAGCATGTTGTAACAAAGGTGAACCAGTAGGCTACGGCTAGTTATTAATAATTTATTTCATATACACTTTGATGCCATATTTAGACAGCACCTTCTGTAACTATATTCCACTGTTATAATGTAGGCATAAAAATGACAATACATTCTAGTACAAAAGTTAATGTAAAACTAGTTTGTTTCTACTTGACGGCTTAATATCTGTACTGTAATAAAGCTGAAAATTTTATTTGTCTGTTTGTTTGAACGCGCTTATATCAGGAACCGCTGCAAATATCAGGTCCAATTTGAAAAATTATTTCAGCGTTGGATAGTAAATTTATCGGGGAAGGCTAAAGCCTTCAAACAAAACAAAATAACAAAATATAGCCTAAAGGCTATATTTTGTTTTGAAAAAATAAGGATCCTTACTAAAAGTCCAATAATGTGTGTATAAATCAAAATGAACGCGAGCGAATCCGCTGGCAGAAACTAGTGAGTTTTTAAAAGTAATCCACTAAAGGCAAGTTGATTTTATCAAAATATTTTAAATAAAAAAACACTATTTATGTCCTAGGTATATTGTCAGACCATTTCTTAGATACTAGAAAATATTGGTTACAAGTATATGAAAGAGCAAAATTGTAACAGAGACTTATGTTTTTTTAAAACTGTCGTATATACGGTGACCTGGCTACTAGTAATAAATAGCGTGTTATCAAAACACGTGTTCCGATAATGCTGGCCGATTGAAACGCGAAGCAAGTGGAAACGTGAAAGTCGTTTGAACACAGGTGTGAAGGGACAATTACAATCAAAAGCAACGTTAATCTTTCTTAGGCATCGAGTTAATGTCGGTCGTCGACTACAATATTCGTATCGCACAATAGTCGATCAAAAAACATTATAACTTTAACAAAAGAGGCTGTAAATATACGGCCATTGTTTCATCACTGAAAAGTCGTGAGTTAATGAATGACGTTATCTATTTTACGGTATAATTCTCTAAAACCTGTGGGTTCCCAATATTATGTATTCCAGAAAGTAATAATATTAATTCAGTGTTGAAACATCAAAGTCAAAAGCTTTGCTTGACTTGGCATTATTTACCGTCGCTCTATTAAGTTTATTTTATATTTCAACGATAATTCTTTATAGTCAGTATGGAAGCGAATTATACATTTGCAAGGAGCACTTACCCTTTAATGGAAAACATCGCACAATATAGCCTGTAAAACTTAACAAGATAATGAGAACTCGTCGAAAAATTATGAGTACACATAACGCATTCACTTTAAGAATATATGCGGAGTAAGTTCAAAATTACGACATTATTAAAAATATTATCACCAACGTCGCTGTAAATAAATTTTCTTAGATTTTCTATAATAATAAATATGTTGTCTTAAGTTTCTTTACACTTTGATTTAATTTTATGACAGTTTTGAGGGTTGGTTACATAAAAGAATAAATAGCAATAAGGTTTATGGTTGATTAGTTTCCGTTCAGGTGTTTACCACTCTATAACTATGTACATATTTCTATGCGACAACACATTTCAACAATCGCATACATGACTCCAAAATATAGCGCGAAGGGTGTAGTGTTACTGTTTCTCTATCTTCTCCCAGTGATTCAGTATCCTTGGGCAGTATCTCCATAAACATTCCGTTCAAGGTTGGCCAAACCTATTGACATAAATTAGGCCATGTAAAATATAATTTAAACATCTTTAGACCTTTATACGGAAAAGTATAATCTGATACCTCTGGGTTGGTAATATTTCTGCTCTTTTCTATCTTTATTATGAACAGTTTAACAAAATTGATTTTTCGCAACACTGGAGCAGTTACTAACATTTTTCATATATTATACACCAATATTGAACTCCTCATCTGAAATTAATAAATGCAATTTCATTGCTAATGAAAATTGAAGATCAGCCAACATCATTCATACCATTGTAATATACTAAATCATATTTTATTAAATCTTTATCTAATCACAAAATCAACTCATTATTATCGAATAATTAAAAAAAATTGTTACTTAAAATAAAACAACGTCAGTCTTCCATGCTGTAACTACCAATTTACAAATATTGCGACAGCTGTTTTAAATAATTAGTGCTTAATAAATCTATCATAACTAACACTTAACAAGTAGTCCGCTTGTAAAATATTGCTAGCACTTTTTCGTTCGCCAGCAAAAACTTGTCTATAAAGTTGAGGTAGAAAAACAGCTCATAGAAAACCGGATAGCAGCCAACTTTTACTATATACCTACGATGTGTTAAATGGAAATTATTGTTTCCGCATACTCTTTTTGATATTGAAAATCATTTGTAATGGATAATTTATAATAGATATGATGAGATAGATGTCCATCAAATATATATTCGTATTCAATGTTGATTTTATCATTTTTTAAGGTCACAAATTTATATACATTAATGACCTTAAAAAAAGCTAACAAATATATATCAACCAAATTCGTTCAACCATTCACTAGCGAAAGAGAAGTAATAGCAAAAATATTATGTCGAATAAATTCGGCGTTCAGTAATGTATTTGTATCAATTTAATTTCTTTTTAATCTAACATATACGCCATTTAGGACAGGAGGATCATCTCAGGCTGCATGCAAAATCAACAAAAAATTCCAACATAAACAGATAAATAATCTAAACATATAAGGTGAAATGTGCATTTTCTTCAAACAGATTAAAAAAAAATCGATTTAAAGAGTCTTAAATATGGTATCTATCAAAATATTCATCTTCAAATATCGATTATGTAGAACGAAGAAACGCCCAGCACCAGTGATGCCACTAAGAGACCACGGGACTGTTAAATAAAACCCGTGAATTCTTCCAGTGCCATTGCCTGTGCATGGTGCGTCTTTTTTTACTTCTTATTGTTTCTTCAATTTTCTTTACTTCTACACCAGATCTTCATAACGAGTAGACTATTCTTCATCTGTACTGAACTCTCCAAATTTTTAAAATGATAGAAGCACTAAATCTAATCCAATACACCTTCATATCAAGATTCTATTACCTTAATACTACTACTATCCTTTAAATCTCTCTTCCCTACCTTCAAATCCCATAATACTTGGCTAAGCACTCAAATATTTAAATTTCCTTCATGATAAAATAGTAGAAAGAACCAGTCAAAACTTTAAACTCTCAACTGCAGCTGTTTAAACGGCGAGCTGGTCAGTCCAACATCAATAAAACTTAAAATTGTTAATCTGTTATCATTTGTCCGTTTTAATTGCCTGGCGTAATTCGGCAGATTTGTATCAGAAAGAAAATAATTAAATACTTCTACATTTTTTGAATGAACGATAAAATTCATTCAGTCACAAATGATATCATCGCTAATTTAGATAAGTGAAACGCACCGCCAATGAGCTTAATTCACATTGGAAATTGTTTAGTGAGTTAAAGATGTTCTTTCGGATTGAAATCCAATTAATTATAATACGAAATAATAAAGGACTATATAGGGGGATGAATAATAGCATATATACCCATCTAATTGTATAATTAATTAGAAAAAAATAGAGCGTCTTTTTTCTTTCACCATTTCAAACAATATCTTAGTACTGTGATGAAGGAAATAATTTAAAAATAATGAAAACATGTGACGGCCCTAAAAACGTAATTTTATAGAAAATAACTAAGTTATTATTATTTTAAAACGCAAATAGTAATTCATTTCACTCCTACGTCATCTAGCACTCATCAAACCAAAAGCATAGTTGTGTTAATAAACGAAAAATGCATCTATAGTTTTTTTCTAAGACAAGACCAGATTAATGACCAACAAAACTATCTTTTTCACATGTCTAAAGCCACTGTATAATTTATAGTACGAAATTATTGTAAAACTTAACATAAATATATTCTAACACAACGAAAGTAAAATATTGATAATGTGCGACAGTCACCTGCGACCATTGAGATTGTATCGCAGTTGCGCGCGCGCTGCGTAATTAAAATTAATGAAAGCTGTGTAAATGTGGTCTTATATTATAAGGTTAACCTATATATACTTACATAAAATATTCAGCTTGATTTTTTCGACACCCATAACTTATTCCTATTCCTAAACCTAAAAATGTTAGGGCAAAAATTCTGTCGAACTACTTAAACTTGCGAAGATTGCTTGATAGCATTTGTAGTTTTATTTACCGCAAGAGCAGCTACGATTTTGCTTGTCTTTATATCTGTTATAGCATCTCTATGTATCTACGAATCGTCCTATTTAGAAGTAGAAGAGAAATCTCTTGTTGCATTCGGTATAGTCAGTAACATTTATCCAGTTGTAATTGGATTAGAAGATATATTTATTATTTCATTCATTTGTATTACCTATCAACAGATTATTTTCCTTGATAAATTTTAAACTGAATGAACAAACTTTATCTTGTTATTTGTAATGTAGGTTATGAATTGAGGTTATTAAAATATATAACGGTAATATAATTTGTCGCTTTTTAATAATAAGCATTTAATAATTTTAATTAGATGGAAGCCAAAATAATCTATTGTGCTTGGAACATTTTGACATTATGCGGCACATTCACTAAATACTGCAAACTAAAACCGTTATCACACCTATTAATAGCACTCTGAAAACATATTTTTTAGACGTTTTACACTACAGTAACTAGTCATAACTGCAATTTAATCTGCGTTGACATTAGAGTTAAATCTAACGGGTGTGAACAATATTTCTGACATAAAACACATCCTATGTGGTGGTAGTCTAAAATCTACATAGTAAACTAACACTATCTCAAACACAAACCATTCATTACTTTTCGCTTGATTGAGTAAAAAATTTACAAATCTACAAAAGGCCTCCTCTTGAATAATATAGGCAGGATATATTATTTTGTGTAAGTATAGGTCAGTCTGAATTTAGAATTGATAGTATAGTGCAGGCTTAAAATTACTTTACAACAATTACCTGAAAATGAGTTCAGTAGTTGAGCCAAGTTATACATAAGCACGAAAAACAATTTCCTATCGCATTTATGTATTACAACTAATTTATCTTACATTTCTTATTGCACACAAACAAAAGTAAAGCGAAGACAGCTCGGCGCTACAACCAGTCTGCAAACACACCTAGACGCGATTTCATCATTGAATTACTATCGTATTTCTATAAATACCAGTAATTAATTAAGGTATACATATCAAGAAATCGTTTCAAATGTTTGAGATCAGTTTATCTAGTCACTGCTGTGTATCATATATATAAAAATATAATAATACATTTCAATTATTTTTTTTTGTTCTGTAGCTTTCACTTTGACATAATTAAGGTATCTTAGCTTATATACAAGAACCGATAGGCATAAAATGACAATTTATATTAAATTTTGATAAGTAAATATTAATATGAAAATTTGCTCCATAAAATGGTATATTTATATGAAGTAATTGTTCATAGATAGGAAGTGAAATAATTAAATCCAATATAAATTAACAGTCAATTTCATGGGAATCGATAGCCGTTTCCCACGAGATAAGCGCAGCTTACACCCGAGATGTATTTCACAAGCTATTCAAGCCAAGATTTAGTGCTCCGGTTACATAAAGCGTTCGTTTAGCTCTTCCATGTAACTAAAATTCTAGGCTTCGTTCCACTAGTGTGAGGAAATACTGAAAATTTTCCTAAAAAAACTAAAACTGACTACTTTACATGCTTTTGTCAAGTTATATTATGTTATATAATTAAGAAATCGTTAATATACTTCTAACTGTCATAACAATGTGTTATGTATAAAAGGTGTACAAAAAAAAACATATCTAAAACCGACATAACCGGAAAAACAAAAACCGTAAGGAAAAATACCACAATCGCAGCACTCATATCTATGCTAACTCTAAACACATAACTTTAGTCATTACAGCTCACAAATAATGCAATATAACAATCGCATATATATCGCCAGTAGATTTTGAATATTCATTGCATAGCACCACGTCATTAGTAATTAGTATAGTCCGCCGACAATACTGGATCGCCTAACATTCACTGTACTTGATCGGAATGGTTAATCGCGCGAATTCGGTCGGAGCGGGATAGACCGTATCTCATTACGAGAATAACTGTGCACGACGTCCCCCTGTCACGACTGTAAATTATTCGCGGCATAAACATCCTAGTTTGTTGATTTCTACAGAATTATACACACGATGTTGCTCGTAAAGTTGTTGCGAATACCGCGCGCCGCGGGTGGGATGATTGTGCGAAGAATTAACGCATTCTCACCACGCACGTGATAGATTTCGGTAAGAACCCGTTCTTTTTACGGTTCCGATGCTGTTCTTGGAAGTAATTTCGGTTCCACCCTAATGGCATGCGTTCTAATGGCGGTCTTTTAAAGTAACGTTTGATTTGACGATCGCTAATATGATGCAGTAATAATACATCTTCATGCCAATTATCGACGTTTTTGTTTTGGATCATTATTTCCATAGAAATAAATGTTTGTATGATGGGATTATGTGAATTCTCTAAACAAATACAGTAGCGTCATTAATCCAAACGTGTCATCACAGCCTTAAACAGGTGCAGGGAAAGCGTCGTTATTTACAGAAGGCGTATCTCAAGCTTACCATCACTTTGTGTGGTCCGTAAAACAAATCGTTCGCGAGCTTTGTGTATAACGGATATGTATACAAACATATTGTCTTAATAAAAACAGTTCCGTTATTAACATTAGTTATCTAGATTATCTAAAATTTTAGATTTATTCAAATGCTTAGATTATAATATAATTATATTTAAAACAAAGACGACACTTAAGTTTATTGAAATTACAGCCGAGTTATATTTGACATCAAACTTGGATTTTAAATATTATTTTATAAAATAAAAAATTTAAATCCTACACAATACAATTTAGCTTCTATTTCAGACATCAAATCAGCTCTCTATATCAAAAAATTGTAGTCATCTGCTACGTTTTATATACATAGACATGCCAGTAAAAAATTGATTAAAATTGACGTCCAACGTTTAATTACATTATTTAACGAATATATAATTAATTATTATTCATTTACATATTTTAGGGTCCTGGAGTCTGAGTCAATTTCTTTACTTATTAAGTTACACTGAAGACATAAATTCCTACATAAAAACAAGCGAACTGATTCTCAATCGCATTAAGTATTCGAAGTCAAAGCATAAACAAATTCCGATATAGTTATGAACAAACATTAGCTGTTATTGTTGGCATAAACGATTATGTACGAGCAAGCAGTGTACGACAGCGTACGCTGCAGTGTACGGTAAGCTATGTATATTATGTTGACATAATGGATTATCTACGACCACTAGATATTATCTGTGGAGCTAATTTCACGGATCTGGTATGGGACTAGGAAATGTGCAAGAAAATTGTGTTATTATAAATTGTTGGCTGTCATTGTTACGTGATTGATTGTTAAATATTTAAGTTTATTCAAATACAAGAGGGTTGACCGGACTTCGCAAAATGATCATAGTGGTTGTTCGATTGAGACAAGTCATAAATATTGTTAAAACTTTACTTGCGAAATGTTATCTCTGAATTTTATAATCATTATATTAGCTATATTACATGATCATTACGAACTATCAGAAGAGTATTATAATAGGTTGATTAATTTTAATAATATTTTTGAATTGTAGTTTATGCTAGATCCACTTCAAAAATCTGTCAGCGAGACCCTTACCTACGGAAAATGCCTTGGATTACTGAGAAGTGTTTAAAGACATATAAATATGGAAATTTAACTGGTCCTGTTAAGGATGGAGTATGTATTATGTATTATTCAAAAATGGAAAACACCTTTATTTATTGAAAATTCTGTCACTTCATTTTGACGATACTAAAAATGATTTCTATCTGCATAAGTACTTAGATATCTTTATATTTTAAAGTAGGTTTAAGTTTATTTTATCACTAGCTTTTTCAGGCAACTTTGCTCGCTTTGATGTTGATTTTGCCAATCATTGCTGGTATTTAAACGATAAAGCCATAACTTCTTTATCGAACATAAGAACAATTATTATTCTATTTATTTGTAGTACTTGGTCTTGCTTTCTTGGTTTAGTTCTTAGAAGATATTTCCTTCTATCCCAACCCCAAATTACTTTTGTATTTTTAGCAGATTTTGCCTAAAAATGTAACAAACAAATAAACGAACGTTTATGTCTGCATTTATAGCAGATAATATTTAGGATTAAGGTACCAAGACTTGATTACATTGCTTGTTATTTACAAGTGAAAAGAATAACAGCATATTATGATTATATAAAGATGTATTAATAAAAACGTTACGTAAGTAATATAAATATCCTGCAGTCCAGGAAGTCATTTAAATAGGACATTTCCCCTTTTACAGGATAATTACAAACCTGTTACCTAATAGGGCGGTTACAAACAAATTATAGCTGCCGGCCTTACATCGTTTACATCTTGTTAATACACGCTAACTTAGAACTTAGGTTAATATCCCATCCAGTTATGACATAAACACTGGGTGAAAAATGTTTACTAATTTGTTATTTGCTGTAACAAGATTATAAAATTGTTTATGTTACCCAATAATATGGTATATGACTATATTCGTTAAAATAATTATTTGATCTCTAGTTAGAATTTCGACTTACGTAAAATATCGAGAAACGTCCGTGACTTACAATAAATATTCCACACTTAAGGCATTGCCTTATTTATTTGTTTCAACCTATTTCTAGTTCGAGCATTCAGACAAGCTTTACCCCAATGAAAATATTCAACAGCAGATGAGTTATGAATTCAAATAAATCTAATTGCATATATAAAGAACTCTATGGTTAAATTCAGCGGTAGAGATAATTGTTTCTTTCTTTCCTAGAAGTTTTCAGAGCATGGAATTTAGCACATACCTAGCGTGGTATTAGTCTAAAGTCAATAAACATAACTAACTAAACATTTCGAAAACATGAACCAGTTATCTTTTGAAAACCTCGCCCAATTACCACAACCATGTATATTTTGTACAATTTCTAACCTTCGAATTTTCCTTGCATCAAGTCGTATGTAGTACAAACGTAGGAAAGACTGTTTCATATATTATTGATAAATTTTTAGGTACAATAACACGTGTGCGCAGGACTTTAATATAAGTATGTGCGTGTATTGTTGATGGTCTGTCAAATGGTCAGGGGTGTCACAGCGGGATATTGCTACTGGTTTACTAATGGTACAACATCGAACATAATAGAATTATTCCAAGATCGATAACCCTAACACAGATATGAATAGATTAAGATTTAGATCGTGAAAATTGTGCAAGAGAACAAATGTTCTTGTACTTACATTTGTGACAGATGAAATTGGTTCTAAATAGGCACTTGGAGATAAAATGATTGATTTTGTGTGTCTGTATTGTGTAATGCTTTCTCTATGATGCGAAGCTTACCGAGCCTTATTTACAGGCGTACGTGAGCTTGCTGAATGCACAAACAAACTCAAGAAACATAGTAAACTAGAAAAACGAATAAAATAATTTAAAATAAATCGCAAAAGTTTTAATTATTCATACATATTTTAAATTTAAGTAATCGCTTTTGGAACAGGTTCATATATAAACTCTGCTCTATAAGTTTGTTTTACTTAATATTAACTTATTCTCACATTATCGTTCGCTTCCTTTATTAAAGGCAATTTAAACAGTGCGAAAGAAAAATACTCTGCAGTCTGCAGTTTATGATGTCCTATGAATGACATAACGAGTGAGTCTCACGCTTGTTCGTTGATGTCCAACATTATAACATTCTTATTTCCTACTAGGTGTTATATGTGAATATAGGTTAGCTAAGCAAAATGTACTTTGAAATGAATTATTATTCATGTTATTCATACACCAACCGCGTCGCAATATACGCAATAAATTACTTTTACTGACTTGACGCGCGGGGCGGAGTCACGCCTACATCACCTTGCACTACGGTATTTGCGTATTAGAAAAATCAGAGTATGCTACTCCAATCTTGTTTTTCAAAATTTTAACGCCTCTCCTAATTTCTTGTTGTTCAGAGTGTCATCGATTTTTATCCAGAAACATCACCAAATGTTATAGAGACAGCAATATACCCACAAACAAATTTTAATATGCGTAAAACTTATACTTTTTTCATTATGAATGAGTTAGGTATTATATTTAAGATTATTTATGTCTCCTATTGTATAAGGTATATGTCGTGTTTCCAAAAAATATTGGCATAATGTTTACGTTTTTCCTAGATTAATTAATTTAGAGGAGAGATTAAGAATAACACTAGAGTGCATAACCATCTTCTATGTATTCTTCCACGTTATTCATAGAGGTAACATAACCTACGAAAGCTAAGCTAAAAAATAAAGTAACATTTTCTGTTACTGATATCAAACATTACTACATTTTGTATTAAAAGCTAATTAATAAACAAAGCTTATAATTAAACACAAAAAGAGATTTGTCGCGCTAATCTTCGAGAGACTGAAACGATTATGACGGAAATTTGGTAAAATTCTCAAGCTCATATTATAGTACATAAAACATCACTAAAGATAAATTTAAAAAATAATTAATGTCGTAGGAAATCGTAAAACCCGTGAAATTGTACCGGGAAGGATAACAGGGAAATGCTTGAATTTACAA
>JAOSYY010000009.1:906500-939061 GCA_025727935.1 Hebomoia glaucippe | reverse complement strand
AAAACGAAGAGCGGTGTAAACCCAGCTCTCTTATTATAATTTATTTTACAATTCTCAATTATCTTATTGCCATCATGGGCTGTCGCTTTCATTGGCAATATAAGTAATTTTATAGCAAAGACTTTATAATTATTGCATCTGATTATTATTAATTTTAAAATGACTTATAAAATAGTGATAAATGTATGTGTAAGTAAATGGTACTTAGTTCAAGACTGTTCTCTAACCTACTATAATTCTTTATATTCTGTTTATGTTTTAGAAGTGGTTATTAAAATGAAAATTTAAATACATTACTATTTTTTATTTCTGTACTTATATGAAGTATGGAATTAAAGGACTAATATCGTAATTATGTGACTTTAAGTATGAAAGCATTTGGATACGTAAAGACATCGGCATTTTAATCTTTACTATGGACTGTACTTGGTAAAACTGCCAGGGAACTCCACTAGCAATTCCTTCATCAACATGTTATCATTATTCCTCAATTGTTGAGTCATAATTGATCACTCATTTTGACTGCAAATTTAAACGATAATACAAAGATTTACTTCGAAGCACCAATCATAAAAGTATAATAGTTTAAAATTAACTTTTAAGATTCCATACCTTATTTAAATAAGCGATGCCAAAATTAACGTGTTAATATTGTAATGTAATTAGTATGAATCATAAAAGTTAGAAACAAGTATAATGGTAACAAATGCTTAGTTATTTTCCTCTGCCTATAGGACAATCATGCAAATATTTAATCATTATAAATGAAATGAGTGCAATATTTTTCAATCAGTATCGGCAACCGCGTTGTCTGCAAACAGACATAAAACGGAATTACAATTATTATTGTCGACGGAACTTGTTCTAAGCTTAAACAATTTATACTCGTATCTGTAATGCTTCCTACTGTAAGATAGACGCAATAAGATGGTGGATTGTTTAATATATATCGCTTGTAGTAGTGCTCATTTATATTAGAAATGCTTTGAGTCATATCATTGCTTTCTGTTAATGATTCTTTATTTGATCTTAACGGTTCTCTACGCTACCATTTTCTCAAATATGATAACAAATTCTAAGCCTAGGTTTATGCTACCAGTATTTGAAAAGATAAATGAAGTTGCAATGAACGCGTAGATGGTATCTGTAGTAATATCTCATATCAATAAACTATCACTGAAATCTTGTGAAAAGAAGCGTTCAATAAGTGTCCGACACAGCACAAAACCGATCGCCTATATCCATAAGCAGCGCTACAACTTTTTAATCACTCCAGTTAACATTAAACATACATCAAAATCATGTTTTCGTGAATCACGTAACTTACCTATTGCACTAGCTCTTAACCTTATTTTTTCTTGTAGACATAAGTAATAGCGTTTAATAAATTATATGATGCTATCAACAGACATAATTAGTGTAACATCCAATCGTGCAATAGAATCGATCTACATTACACATAGTTTGGTCACGCGAAACAGACACGCAAATCGTGCAACTTCAAGAAACCTTAATATATTTTAATATCCTTGTATATACAATAATTAATAAATATTTTCCGAAAACATAGGTAAAGATCCGCTTTACACCAGCCATTTGTTTCTTTAGTCCCCTATTTTGTATAGGGGTAATGAAGACATTCATTAATCAATAGTTAAACAGCAGAGAACTTGAGGTAAACTGGCTTTTAGCTAGTTTTCTTAAAATTTATAGTTAGTCAGTGGTTGATATATTAAATCGCAAATTAATTTCACATAAAAGAAAAAGGAAACAGGTATACTGCTTGATTTGTTGGAAAGTCAGTCATGACATCTGCCATACGAGTTAGCTCCCCAGTGAATTGCTGGCTTTTGAAATGACTCCCCAAGATATTTCTCTCCTCAAGTTTAGAACGCTATCGAAGCAGTAACAATAAACAAGAAATAAACAAAAGCACATTATTCCGGCCTCATATATTGTGAAAGATTAATATTAATGAATAGATTTTGCTGTATTGAATTCTATTAGACGCGACTCCTCGCATTCCCCGAAGGCTTTAGATTGGTCTGTTTTAGGAGCAGGCGTGACTGTAGAAGCAATTGTAAGCCTAACCGTGGGATAGTATGCGAATATCTATTCATGAACATTAAACTTAAATCGAGGATATAATTTCGTTCGATTGTTTCAACTACCAAAAATCTTCGCATTCTCTTAGAAAGTTATAGAGGTAGTACTGTTCTTAATTTAATATAAGTGTTTCCCTGATTGCGTAATGCCATGCAGCAGACAATTTTATTGTTCCTGAGACATTAAAACTAGGAATTTGTACACAAGAGTGAACAATTGCTTCATAACAATTACACTTTAAAAATACTACTTCTACTTTACTACGTACCAATGCACTACAGAAACCCAGGTAAGACGTTAATTTGCATGAAAATAGGACTTCTTCTTATTATCTGTAACAAACGGAGATCAGCTTAAATAAATTCGATATTATAATTATTCGAAACAATTTATAATACACGCGTTCTATTAATATAAAGTTTAGAAAGACCAATTTTTTAATGAAATCACAATAATCATATTCTGTGTGTTCAACATATATCTAAAACAATTGCAGAAGTTATGACGTTCCATGACAGTCCTACCACGTTCGTTTACTAAATGAAATTTTTCTATAAAACATAGCCTTTACGGAGATTTTCTATGTTCTCAGCAAACCCGATATAGAACATAGCTCTTACTATACGTA
The DNA here is from genome assembly GCA_025727935.1 of Hebomoia glaucippe. NCBI lineage: Eukaryota > Metazoa > Arthropoda > Insecta > Lepidoptera > Pieridae > Hebomoia > Hebomoia glaucippe. The sequence continues at coordinate 936,327 of JAOSYY010000009.1, read as the reverse complement.
CAGATATCTCTATCCACTCCAGACAAGCTTTGATGGAAACAGGTTTGCATATTCATAGAGATCGAAGCAACGCTCGCATCTCTAAGAGTTTGTCGATGACATAATAGATTCGAATAGATTTATCGATATCGATAAAGTACGCAGTTAGTTCATGGATAATATGACATCAATTGAACTTTAAAATAAAAGCTTAAGAGTCACTTTAAACGTCTAATCATTTCGGAAAATTATTCAAATTTAGTAAGCTACCAGAAATAAGGGAAAGAAATCGATTCTTAATTTTATTATCACTGTTAAAATATTATATTGTTGATTTATTGTTTAATCCCACATTAAATAAATATTTGTAATCCAAAATTATAAAGAAGTATATGAGAGTTCCTTAAAGATAATTATAAACTTTAACATCAAGCGCTTTGCATAATAAGGTTAATAAGGTACAAAAACACAAGAAATGTAAAAGTGACATCACAATACAGTAATTAAGAACAGTCATGTCGTAGAGCCATATACAGCTGGTTTCTTGTACCAATTAAAACGCACAACTCTATAGTCTACAGTAATCGGACGCATGCAGGGACATTTATATTGAGGCATTATTTATTAGGTTACAAAGAAAATTATTAAGTACATCGATACAACCAAGAATAAACTAGCAGTGTTGTGTGACAGCTTTAGTTGGTTGTATTAAGTAGTCTCTATAAATTAAGCTAGAGACTATCGTAGTATTTCATTAAAATCTACAGTTTTCAAAAATTAAGTTAATATCATATAAAAACTCAAACATTTCCACTTAACAATTATTCATAGAATAATGTTTGGTTTCCCGAAAATTCCTAGAAGAAAAGGCAAATTTTACATTCGTATACACGTTTTTTGTATATAGATAAAATTTACATTTCTGAAAAAGATCAAATATGTGTAGCAAAGTGGAAAATATAGAATCAATTGTTCGGACAAAACAAAAAGTTTCCACGCCTATATCGCGATGTGCTAATGAAACACAAGATCATATTAACGCCATGAATCAGGTGATTGACAAATTGATCCATTGATTTTCCGATCTGAGTAAAGGGTCATTCAAGAGCTAACCGAACAGAAGTTTGCCTCAGAAATAGATAACATCGCACCTGTAATTATTTTAATAATATCCTTTGTTAACACTAGTAATAAATACATCTGTACTCCTAGATATACCTTTTTCAGAAATAAGATTAAAAAAACGTAAGATTTTTACCGATAAATATTTAAACCCAGCACTTACATATAGAAACAACGGACGCAAATTTTCGATACAACTTGGAAGTTTTATCGTTTATAGCTTGACAAATTTGAAAATATCCTACCATTATAAATTAAATAAACGGATCTCATAAAAGTATTACATAAATAACATAACGTTGTTAATTACAGCTTATTTATAGGGTAATCAATTCTGCATTTAAATTCTCGGATTTATTGCTGTCATCGAAAATTCTGTTACACTTCGTAAGAAATCATACATCACAAATAATAAAGCTCCGTTTACACTGCACATGCTGTCTACAAATCACTCAAGAGTTCGTTTCTTGAGAATAACCTTAATAAAAACCATGACTGGAGATTTTTTCGAAATTTTTTCGTGAACATTTAACATTCCCTAACACATTTACATAAAGTGTGATAAAATACTATTCATTATTAATTTACACTATTAATCTATTTAACTTAATAATTAAATTTCTATATAAAATACTCTTTAATATCTTAAGATAATCAGCAAATCACAAGATTATTAATATCTACTAAGTTAATGTTTCCTTACAATCTAATGTGTCATACGAGTGCTCCAAATTGATTGATTTACGCATACTACGAGTACACGTTACTTACTTTATAATAAGCTTATAAGTATACTTCATATAAGCATTTACAGTCAAGTGATTTATTGACAAATCTTACATAACGTACTAAGCAGCTTATTGATACAGTCTACCTTAAAATTAATATCATTCTTTAAATTAAAAGGAAAATAAATCTACCCAGCTCAATTCTCACTAAATCTCTATTTTTGACAAGTAAAACGCAGTGTAAACTCGGCTTAGAAGGAAAGATTACTCAGCCCATTGGGCCATCACTACAGGTTATTGAAGTTCATTTCCCTCCGCGATCGATCACATTTAGAGGCCCGTATTTCATATTTGTACCCTTATCTATATCCTATTGTGACTAAAAAACTAACGATGTTTATAGTATTGATATAATTGGTGACATTATTATAATTCTGTACTAATTTATAATTTAAATAAAAATGAAACAATATGTCTGTGCGCACCATCTCTTATAAGGCTGAATTGGAACTTAAACGTCAATTGAAAATGAATCTTCTGCTAGCGACTCATGGCATTTTTTAGCGCTTTACAAAGAAGTATACTATATACAACTCATACATATTTATTTTAACATTACAACGTTATATACAGAACCAAGATAAATAAAATGAACAAGATTTATTAGTCAGAGAAGATATCGCTTGACCGCTATAAATCATGTTGCTTTCATCACGACGAACCATTTACGTAATTAAATTGATAACAATCTTGCAGATTTATTATTGAAAATTAAATAGAGCAAAAAATTTATTAAAATTGTGACAAATTTAGTAAAAGATACAGATCAAACGTTAGATATATTTAAGAAATACAACAACCGCTTTGAATTTCTCTCTTAACTGTGACTGAGTTTTCTTTTGTGTATACCAGTCATTTTAAATCCCATATATTAAAAAAAACATTCGTCTTATATTTATACGTCCCTATATAAAATCAACTGATTAGATAGTAACAATAAAACTTCATTAAGTTATTTGCGATCGTAAACGACTCAGAAATTAGTTAAACATATAATCAGTTTTAATTATAAATGACTATGACTTTCTCGTAAGCAAATAATCATCAAATAAATATTTATTTTTAATAAAATTTCGTCTTACATCTAATTGGTTGCAGTGTGTCCTGAATAATGATAGAATGAGTTATAACGGGAAATATTTGGTTTGGATAAAATGTTCCTGGAAACCCACAGAATGCTACAATTTTGAGCCGAATATTCATAACACTAAGATTTTAAATGCCAAATTTGGTAGTTGAATATCGCTTATAATGGTCGTAGAGGCGTGAGAATGGCCGTCAAATACGGCATTACGGATTTTCTACAGCGCATCAAAATGATGCATTCTCAGTGTAATGAAACTTGTGGAACTATGTAAAGTATTCCGGTTTAGAATGTGTTGGAAAGCGTAGACAATTCGTGTGAGTGAGCATAGACAAATATTTTTAATGCTTCGCGTTTTAACACGAAAGATTTAGTACATAGCATTGACATTGGAATAGTAACATTATGGGGAGTTTTTATATGTATTCTAGTTTTATTATTAGTTCAAAAGTCCCGTGAAGTTCTAGATATGATGTAAGTTTTAAACTACTCGAATCACTCGATATCTCTCGATCGTTTCACTTCTTTCCCGTCTATTTTAATTCTAAGCCATCAATATTTAATGATAACTAATATTGCCCTGCTTCACATTATCAAAATTAAATGAAATAAAATTGTGTAAAAGATTAACAGATATCGTTCAACCTTTTTCTCAAACTAATCATAATAATATTTTAATATCGTCGTGACATTTAATTACTGTTTCCAATTATCTAAAAAAGAAAGAAATTATTTTTAACGTCAATTAATCCTTACTTTTAATACTAATCTTTACGGTACGGTTATGTTTAGCGTTAAGTAAAACAAAGTACCTACACTAATACTGTGCACACCGCCACTAGTAAAGTATTATTATAAAAACTAAGACACTATCTAATGCCCGCTTTGTGATAAGAAATAAATGAAATATCAAAGTAAAGCCCGCATCCGTTTTTCCTACAACAAGAAGCTTAAAGATATCACGTAGCATAAGAGTCACTGAAATGAAAATTACCTTTTAATTAATAAAATTAATAACATTTCTATTAGAATAACAACATAAATCAATTATATTGACAATACATGACATTCACAAATGTAAGATTTTTTTTAAGCGTAACATATTTCTATTGAAAAGTTACACATAAATTTATTATTGAGTCCCCTATACGTTTAATTTAATCACTAAAATGATTATATTATCACTTAAACATATATGTTTGTTTTAAAATAGCTCTTTGTGTAATTGGCTCCAGCAATACCAGTCTAACTCGATACGTTACTAAACTGGCCACTTGACGCGAACTTGACTAATCTAACTGAAATCGATACTTGCATGGGAAATAATTATGGCTTTCCAGGATACACCCATCCTGCGGTTAACTATATATGGAACAAACATAGGCCGATTCAAAAATAATTTTTTGAATAGGTCTATTGTTAGCATCGTTGCACAGGACTACAAATGTCTATTTTAATTTTACATTCTACGCATAGAATAAATCAGTAAAATCGCGTGTTAAAATAGTTTTTTTATCTTTTTGTCTATCTCTATCTACGAAAGTACTCAACGGATTTTAAACGTGTAATAATATTTTCTATTGTTCTTCTGTACATACTATAATGAATCAGTAGAAGAATTCATAGATTCAATGAATTTACCCAAATATAATATGATAGACAACAAGAACTGGATGACAATATCGACGAGCGAGCGAAGCCGCTGCCAAAAATTACTACATGAATTAAATACAATAAACAGTTTCAATACATGAAACATTAAATTTCCTGGATTCGAAAATGAATATTAGTATATTAATAGGCAAGACGAAATCACGATTAAACGTAAACAGTACCTAGTATACGTTATAATAATGAAGAGTAATGCAAAGCACTATTTATATATAAAAATATATCGTAAAAGTTTCTATAGGTTATTCCCCTAAAAAAATCAAATGATCTTCGGAAACCTACTTTTATAAATCAGATGTAAAAAAGTAAATGAGTTGATTCATTTATATTATTACAGTAAAGGTCAGGTCAATCAAAAAAAACGTGGGTTTTAATGATCCCTGCCCACTCGACTGATTTCAAATTTCAATTATGATTCACATGATTATTACATCAAATACTCGACATATTTTTTATATTCCAAAAAAAAAAGATAATGCAGTCGCGTAATTGTACATACAATTATTTAAAGTAACGTTTGGGTAAAAAATATTATAGTAAAACGTATAAAAGTAATATTTTAATGTATAATGAAATGTCAATCAACATCAGAGCCTTTCTCTTCAGTAAAAATATAGGTACAATGTCGATTGTCGAAAACAAACGTGATAATTTGCATAAAAATAATAATTTAGAGTAATGGAAAAATGTTTAAACTAAAGGAGTTTATCAATAGCACAAAATTTTTCCTACTTATTATGTATACGAGTTTGTCCCGAATTAGTTTACTCTACCTCAATTTTTATAATAATTAAAGTCTTAAAAAAAACCTTATGAACATTCGTAAACAAAGTTCCATGAGACATCATAATATGGTATTTAATATGATTCCGGGAACATGGTTACATTAGCAGTATTCCCACATATGTACGCGCACGTCGTTAGGGTTGTCTCGATCTTAAAGTTTTATTGATAATAATAAAATTCAATCGTCATGATTCTACTACTTAGATACACTGAAGAAATGAGAATTCGAATGTTTCATTTGTTTATAAATAATCTACATAAAATATCTTTTGTCTATATGCAAATTTGGAGAATAAGATTTCTTATTTTTTTTGTTTACAAACAAGAGATTGACAACCCTATGCCGATCATGTAGGTAGGTTATGAACTCGACCTTTATGACGCTCGTACGGCGTAATCATCAACTTAAAACTTACTTTAAATAACTGTAAAATTTCGGTTATCGCGTGCGTGTCTTTGATTAACTAATTATATCGCTAATTAATGATAGATGACCAATTTCTAAAGTTTTGAGAAAGTGCCTTCACCCAGAGGTTAGTAGTGTTTTTAATAAGACTGTTTATTCAAAGTAAACAACTTGCGAAATCCAAAACTGAGAAACTAGATCTATTTAATTATTACAAAGGTAATCTACCGCTGTAACACACAAATACCTACATACTGAAGGGACGCGAACACAGAATACAAATTTCTAACGGGATTATTACCACTATCTCATAATCTGTAACTGACCTAAGGTTTTTCATTGTTTATGGTGTTAGCATACAAATTATAAGTCCATTTAGATGCACAGGGAGCCTGCTATATTTAGTTCTTTACTAAAATATACTTTATAATTTTTCAAACATTAGTCTAATGCTTCTTTCATAACCATTCATGTCGACGACACTATTTGCTCAAGCTAATTACCTAGCAGTCATTAATAATCTCTATTATTCTATAATTTGGTAACAGAACTAAAGAGACAATGGTATAATCCGTAGAACCGTTGTCTGAAGAGTAAAGTACGGCTATCAATCACGAGTCTCAAATCTTGGCCGCAATCTTTGAGCGTGTGAACGCGGTCACAGTTGCTAACGTTCTATATACTATCGTGTGGCAACCCTATGAGAAATACATGAATTACCATATCGATAAATTCTAGCGCAATTTGTAAATTTATTATGATTAGTTGTTTCTGTATAAATTATTTTTTTTAATTCCATACATACCGAAAACCCTCATGACTGAAAGACCTCCAATTCATATATTAAAGAGTAATCATTATACATATGTACATCGAAATCTCGAAAATTTTATAAAACTCGTCAAAAAAAATATTTGAAACTATGTCCTTTACTAAATCAATAGTTTTAATTTAACTCGGTAAATTCTTAGTCACTAATAAAGAAAAGAAATACTTATTCTATTTAAAGAGCCAACTATCGTCAATCTTGAAGCGTGAACGACTACACAGTTCACACTCTATTGTTAATAGAATAAATGAATAAGCCGTAAATCGTTTACTAAATTGACTTAGCGTTTTGTTTTAGATTGTCATTAGTTTCCTCGCGGGCCCGGCGTGTGCTGTCAGGGCATCGTGACCAGAAGGGCTAGGGTCACTGATGTACGGGCGCTGTCGATGCTTCGATATACGATTGGCGAGGCGAGAAAATATTGCCAATAGCACGCGAAGACTGCAGTCACGTCTGCAACACAGATTAACACGTCCAGTTGGGATGACCCGATAAAACGCGATTAGATGAACAGCATCAGTTATTTCACACCATCTGTTGTATGCAGAAATCATTATATATTATATATACAAGATAAGGATAACAGAGATTCGTGCTAAACCCTTAAAATAATACAAATATAGTATATCGACACTGGTCGCGACAAACCGTCAAATACGTGTCTGTATGTATTCGTTAGATAAATTCGATACACCCGCTACAATGAAGATTCCGAATGAATACATTTATATTGACAGACTTGCAAAAACAATCTTAACATTTAAACACGATCAATATTTGAAGCCAAATACACGACGTATATGAAAAATTATTCATTGACGTAACTAACAATCATTAAAAACAATTTCCACAACTTGGTAAGTTTATTAGCAGGTTTTCCACAAGTTTTTAAGCATGCTTCTCTCGTTTCACAAGTCAAAGAGATGTGGTATTACCCAGTGGTATGACGTGTCTTTGAAATACCCTACTGCATAATTAATAATCTTATGTCCACGGTGCGAATGCTATCGATTTTGACTCCTAAATGCGGTCGTTCACACTAGTCCTAAGTTCACGGTCGGATACTGTTTAGGATGCTAATATATGTATGTAGGATGTGGGCAGGTTGATTCGTGGGCAAACATTTGAAACCTCAGAGTTAAATTCAACCACGTGCAAAAACAATTGAATATACAATTGGCGTATTGTCTTATTAGATCTCCATCTCTTTGTCGTAATTGTTTTATTTTTCTATAATTATTTTACACGTGGATTTTTAATTGCATACCTTTATAACCACAATTTTAAACAAATAAAAAGCAAACATTCATAAGAAAGGAAATGATTTTATCTATATCAAGTTATAACGGAAGATTTATTCATAAGATAAAATTATAACATTCACAACCGCTTCAAATACTAATTATTGAATCAATAAAAAAAACTTAACATTATAATTTTTTTTTTATAAATCTTCCTTATCTTTATCTATTGGTGATTAAAATTATAAACACATATTTATTTAAAACACCGACCGCTGTAGAAAGTTACAACATAAAGCGACCCAATACTTAATAAATTTTGTAAGAAAATTAACAATGCTCCGCGGTTTCTTATAATAAACCTCACAAATTCAAACATATATTAAGAAAAAATCTGTTAGTTCCATTTTACAACCAGACTACACTTCAAGATTTTTTTTATATGTATAGGTAATTAGAGTAGGCATTTGTATATTGTCTTCCTAAGCGATTATAATCGGGTTTTTATTTTCTTTCCGGCCAACAAGAATCAAACATCCGTTTAGGTAATCAGGCAGATAATCGCTTTAGTAGATTAATTATATTAGCGATCGCATATGAAATACAACCAGTAGAAATGGCGGTATGTTTATTATTCCTATTTAAACAGTAACAATCCCACGGGTCTCACGATTTCTTGAGGCAAGTACCAACGAACTTGAGATCTTCCCATTGTCTCAGTTTCCCACGCAAATGTATGAAGAAACGGGAATCGATTTTGTTTTCGCTATAAAAGTTATTGCGCTTATCTATGTTAAATATGATCATGAAATAATTACCTCTCTTGTTGTAGGTTACTTTGTACAAAATTAAAGAACATGAGAATCAAATCTGAGAAGTCAATTTAATCCGGATTCTAATTGAAACTTATACATAGTACTGTGATATGTTAGAGATAGGTTAGCTTAATAACATGAAGTGTTCGACAAATTAAAAATTCGCTAAGTCATGAATCAATTAAAACCCGCTCATTTTATTTAAGTTATTGAAATAGAATTTAAAAAATCTTTGCAATATTAATAGATTAAGTAAAAGCTTGTTCAAAAAATTGATATGCAAAAAATATATGTACATACATTACAAATGCAAATATATAAGTTATGTGTCGAACTGTGATCACTGTTTTGTCAGCATTAAATATTGTTTATACTATTAAATAGGCCTTAATGCAGTATGAAATCTTACAGACAGCTTAGATAGCGTTCTATAAAAACGGCAAATATCGAAAAACTGTCATTATATGTTATGAACTAGTTTGACGACAATATTGTGTCAGTTAAATGCTGTACACTTTATTTAAGTACTTCATTAAATTATGAATAGCAACCATAAGAAACCCGTTAATAATGAAGTCATCAATATGTTTGTATAGGCAGTTCAGCCCTAATAGGATTATTATGACATATAAAATATGTAAGGCGTGGCCATTTACTTGGTAAATTTAAAACATAAAAAATACAAAGGTTAAGAAGTATCTCAATTCCAAAAATTGTACCAATAAATAAAATAAATGACTTGCCGTTATTTTTCTTTGCCTAATATTGTCTATGTCGTGCCTTGCGCTAGATGAAAACTAGGGAAATTAATTTTATAAGCCTATAGGGTTTCATTTATTATCAATTGAAACTGTGGATATAATAAAAAGAGACACTATATATCGCATATAGATATACACTACATATGTATCTATATAAAGACAAGGAACGGAAATAAAGTACGAATTTGATTATGAGAAAACCTAACCTTAATATAAATTTTAAGTATAACAATATTATTTTATGAAAATCCAAGAAATGACAAAAGTGCTCAATACTTTAATGTGTACGTGTATATTATGTTTTATGGTTTAAGGTTTAAGCCATTAAATATCTTGGGCAGAGCTTAGGGCTACTTGCTGCTAAGGAAAAACTTTTTAATGCATCGCTAATAATTCTTGATGAATAACGTTTATTGAACATCCAAAATGTAAAAGTAAATAATTTAATCGCAATGAAAGTTTAATGTTTTTTTAACATATTAAATACAAGTGTCTGGAAAAATTATTAATTAATTTACTAAATTACATAGCCATCGTTCTAAATTCCTTTGAAATTCCAGTCAAAGGTAAATATTCGGTCTTTACAAAAGACCACAGATAGAAGTGCTAACTGCTCGACAAAGTTCGTGAACAAATATAGAATAAAAAGAAACACTATGTTCTTACGAAAATGCAGTAATAAAGTATCCGGCTGCTTACATTTAACAATTAGTAAATTAAGAATAAATATTTCATTATTATATTAAACTTGTAATTAAAGTATACCTGTTATTAAGTAGATGATATTTCCGCTGAAATTTTCCACTCTATGATAACGAAGAATATGATTACATATCTGAAACAATAGATAAATTCTCATAAATTTAACATAATAATACAATAATATACAATTGTTATTATATAATAGTTAGATACAAGATTTTAAAAATAATTATCGTTTTCAATAAAAACATTTTTGGTGGTAAGTATTTATGTATATGTAAAGTAATTCTTGTAATACTTTTTTATATAATTTATTATATATAAAATTGAAAAATAACAGTTAAGATTTATATGTATGTTATATGAATTCAGAAAGATAACATTTGTGTATAACATTTATTATATGATTACAAAATATTTGAAGCGTATGTTTCAAATACTCTCATTAGGCTATGGTTGAAATTCAAATGCCGGATGTTTACTAGATTTTATTGTTACACAATCTATAAATAAATTTATAAATAATTGTTGGTTGACGAAGTAGAATTCGTCTTCTAAAAAGGGTAATACTACGCCAGATCCTGCTAAGGACAGTTGGTACTAACAGCCGGCTCTCACCTGCGCGTACACATGGCGGGACGCACGGACCACCCCTCTTGAACACGTGCTCCACAAAGTTTTAACGAACCTGTATCGTGTTTTATAACTTCTTTTTGTTAAAAATAAGGTTTCGAAATATTGGTCATAATCTAGTGGCACAAAAGATAGTCATTACATGTAAATCGTGACTTGCTAATATTCACTGACATGTAGACGGAAAAATAAGAAAAAGTAGCAAAACCAGTTTGAGACTTAACACCGCTTTTATTTACTTTTCACAAAATGACTAATCACAGGTTTATAATATTTTATTGCGTTTAATATTTTCTGTGCAATCGAACGGTTGAATCCGAAAAGCTATGTAATTAATGTCAATTTATTTTTCACTTTTACTGTCAGTTTAATTACTTTTTAATATCATACTACCAGTACTTTATTTCAATCTTTAAAAAAACTATAGATTTTATTTAAATATAATTTCATTATTTGTATATCTTGATATAAGACTCAAATTTTCACAGACTATTTATATTTTGTTCTCGAAAGCTATCTTACAGTAATGAAAAAGACTCAAATATTTACAATTTATTTAACGATAAGCATAAATGTCAGAAAAAAACAAATTGTACATCGAGCTATTTAAATATTATGAATATGTTTAACATAAGCAAGCCATTATTTAACTTCTTAATATTAAGGTTTTGTGGGCGTGAAAGTCAAAAACCGACAGGCGCCTTCACACACCATTACAAGACATTTACCGGTTAAATTATCTCGAATTATAATAAAAATTTAATACGACATCGTTGAACGCGTTCGCAAATGTAAAATTTGTCAAATTATATTTCTGATTATAATCGGTTTGGTTGTGAAAGCTTACCCAATATCTGCGGGTGTTACTTCAATGATATGAATAAAGTACAGTAAATAAGCTACTTTATAAGGATAAAACTGCATGTAAATTCCCTTATATTGTGGTTGAAAGATTACCTTCCGCTTTTTTGCTCTTTATTCAAAACTTTATAAAAAGCATTACAGAGATCAGATTTAGTTCAAATATGCGCCATGTTGTTCGATAATCTGTTTCCATCAAGACGGCAACTTCATAATAACCCCCTCGTAGAGGCCTTATTTACGAAGAACTCGGACAGTCACGTTTCACAAGCCTCTTTTGAGTTCAACTTTACACCACCAAGGGCGTTCGCCAGGAACAGGTGGTAATCACTTGGCGCTATGTCCGGGCTATATGGTGGATGCGATAAAACCTCCTCCAAGCTCCCGTAGCTTCTGTCGAGTCATCAACGAAGTGCGTTGTCCTGATGGAACACTACACCCCTCCTGTTGGCCAATTCTTAACGCTTCTGATCGATCGGCTGCTCCAAGCGATCCAGTTGTTCGCAGTAGATGGTAAAACAGAGCAAAACCTTCCTGGCCGTCAATCCCGGCTATTTTTCGTCGCCAGTCACCATTCACTTTAAAAATGGGTCGAGTTCGTTCCGGTTCAGCAACATATCGCAGGTGTTGATTCGCTCCAGAAGGTTTTTTTAAGTCAAATCATTTGTATACAGCTTTTTTTTACACCCAGCCTTCTGCAAATGGTTTAAAATGGTTTAGTGACTAACTCTCATCTCCTGGGCGATGTCACGAGATGCCAAATGCCGGTCTAACTCGATGTTTTCCATGATTTGATCGATATTCGTCGTCATAGGTCTTCCACCGGCTGGCTTATGCATGGTCTCGTTTTCACCGGCTCTGAATCGTCGAAACCATTCCACCGCGGTTCGAAGTGATAGAATACCATCCCCCGAAACACCATTAATCTCACCGAACATTTCTCTAGTGGATTTTCCTTTATCGAAGGAAAAATTGAAAATAGCGCTTGTTTCGGCGTTAGTAAACTCCATGTTTACACGTCTATAACTGTTGAACGCAATATCTCAAGATCTTTCAAATGATGTATATATAGTATTGCCAAATACGAGCTCTGTAGCGCTTTGTACATAGCTGTGAAATTCAAAAGACAAAAAGGCGGAAGGGAGATTTTTCAAATTATTTTGTGATCCATATTTTTTCTCGCCGGCTAAAGCAAGAGGCGTTGTACATTGAACATTACAAGATATATAATCTGAAATCCTCATATATTTAGTACAATACTTTATGTTACTAATTGATTTCCCGCCCATAAAGAGGCGGAGTTTCAAATTCCGTCTCGGAAAAACACTACACTTAAGATAATTACATATAATAATATTTGCAGGTGGTCTTTACCTTGATTACTTTGAAATTTTAACTACATCATGAATAAGCTTATAATAAACTTAGTGTGTTTATATTTAATTTTCAGACCGTATTTAATACACATGAAATATTTCACGTTTTAGTAATTTGGGTTTAAGTTTAAAATACAATAATATTAACTGAAGTAATTAACAGTCGTAATTGTTAAAACTTTAAAAGCTTCTAAAAGCGCTTTTAAATCTTCAAATATTACACATAATAGTGTCACTAATCGTAAAAATCTCAGAGCGGTTTTTGAAACCCTTAAAAGCAACGATAAAAAAAGTTGATGGTATAAGTGTTTCCTTTTTCGGGGAAAAAAAAACATGTTCATATTTTATTAAATAATTTGCATTTTAATGTGTCATCTAGCTGATTTAAAATTACTGTGATACAAAGAAAAATAAATATTCTAAACAATCAGCAAAATGTTTAACAATAACGCTGATTATGTATAACAAGCACAATTAATTGTGTATATTGCATACTTTGCACATATATCGTACTTTGCCCGATGCCAGAAAATGCTGAATAAAATTTCAACAATCGAATACGATATCACAATATGGTGACCTAATTTTTGAAATACGACGTGTATTAAATTAATTAATTATTTATTTTGGAATTTAGATTTCATCAATTCTTGGTAAATCAAGAATATCACAGCAACGGAAATAACTACTAATTACAAGTAATACTCATAAAAGTAAAAACAGAACGTAATGAGAAAATTTTATAATTTGGTGAAAATGAACTCATGAAACCAATATAAACTACTCAATGACAAACAAGTGTCACCTTGGGCATGTCAACGATTATTTAGTCCACAAAAATTCCATACGAACAAATCGATTGTTTAAAATTCATTGCTGCACCTGTTCACGGAATAAGTAATAAAAGTTGTCAAATTAACCGTTGTACGCGGTACAGATCGGAACGTGGAATCAATTGATGAACGTGGTAATTGCAGTGTGATTACGTCATAGCAATTACGTTTTTCTAAAATCTATGGAAAATACTTTTATTTAAATCAACATGTTTCTGTAAGTGAATTGATGATGAAGGCTAAAAATATATGAAATGTTCGTTTTTAAAAAAGCACGTTGTACCAATTCTGATTATACAAAATATTTTTTATTCAAATAATAAATTAAATACAAAATAATAATAAATTAATAAAATAAAACCAATAAAGCTGTTTAAAATATTTGAAAATTATTAGCAACATAGTTGTTTCCCAGTACAAAGCTAGTAACAATTATATTTCCTTTGTCTATCTTCAGGCAATATTATTGTAAAACAGAATTTAATAATTTATCGTTCTATTATCGGTTCTTAGGTGTCGAAGTCTTGTATCATCTTTATTGCATTGCCTCGGTCAACCATTGTTTCCTAACTGTTATATGTATAGAAAACATTAAGCTGAAGATGTAAAAAATTGTTATAACATATTATATTGATTTGAAAATAGTTTAGTCATTATTAAAGAAATGTTATATGCTTAGTTGCTATTATTAAAAATGTTAATTACCCCACACTAAATCACTCGCATCAAAAACCCTTCAACAACAAATCAGGGAACGATTAAGCAGATCTTTATTAATTATAGTTAAGAACCATATCGAACACGTCAGCGTTTACTAACAAAATCCGCATCAAAAGCGGAGCATTCGTTTATATCATGAGGGTATTTAAAAATAAAAATCAAAGAATAATAATTATTTTAAAAGAATTATAACTAAAGGTACAGTATTTATTTTTAAAAATTATTTAAATGTATCTTAAGCTAATAACCAGAAGCACAAAGGACAGTGAAAATATTTTTTATTAACAAGATGGTCTAAATGTGTGTACCAATAATTTGTTCTTAAAATAATAATATTATAATAAATATAGTTTGCTTTACATACCTATGAAACAATTAAAATTTAATAGCAATATAAAGCAACAAGCTAGTCAAGTATCACCTTATAGAATAAATTGGAACGACACTATCTGTAATAAATTAATATCGTCATTTGCAGGCCTGTCCCATATTTCTCTCACCATGCTTTGAAATATCTATAAACCAATTTTAGTATTCCACTTTAATAAATAAGAAAATGATTGCACTTCCTTAAGACATATTTTGAAAAGTTAATTGAAGTGTAAAATGTAGCTCACTTAATAATCCATAATTTCACAAAACTCTCATCGATCTATTAAACAATAATCTATATTTTCATTATTTACAGGGAACCATTAATACGATAGGTATATTTTTTTATTTTTATTATAAAAGTTCCGTAAAGATGACCATAAAGTCCACTTGTTCATAGATAATATTGTTACCATATAACATACCTTGTTATTAAATTGTGTACCTTTGACGTATTTCTTATATATTTCGAGCATTCTAAGATTAATACAAAATAGTCGAAACGCACCTCATTATATTTTTCGAGTCATCCGTTTACGTACGGATATTCGTCCGAACTCTGATATCTCCCAGTCATTTAATATTTGATAATCACTAGACTATCTATGTTTAGAGAAAATATTATGCAATCAATATATTAGATAAAGCGGAAATGGAACCCGTGGAAACCTCAACACAGTACAAGTTGTAGTTACTGCTTCACTAAAGGGACAAAAAATCTTTAAAAAATTAAATACCTCATTAAAATTATAATCTCTGTAACAAAACTCACTAACATAAAAATCAAAAAGCAATTATAATAGAACTTATTGTACAAATGATATCTTCAGTATAAAATATGAACGCGTTAAGTTGCAACACTAAAGTGTTGATCGCACTGAAACCTTTCCAAGCTATTGTCCCGAGGCGTAATGAGCCTGATGGCCTGTAGTGATACTACATCATGATAAAAGAATATATTACTTTATAAAATAGACCTTACATTTAGCTGAAACTGCTATCAATCTTTACTTCTGCTTACTCCAATTTATTATATTTTATTTTTTATTAAACTATAAGTGATGATACTAACCTATCAACTTGCAAGACGTATCATTAAAACATCGATTAATTATTTAATAATCATTATAAAGGTAAATCAAGAATCCATCAATCACTAAACTATAAAACAGATTCTGACACATCTTAACCGTAAAGCTGCTTAAAAGATCATGTCATTAATAATTAAACAATTATATTATTTAAAAATTCTCATGAGATCTTTTCGCCCAGGTTAAAAAAATGAATAGCGAGGAATCTTTCTCACGGGCACAGAAATCATGGGAAGGGAATTTTAGATGCATTCCTGATGTTCTAAAGCCTTAAATTGGCCAACATTTCTTGAACTGATTTACACAAATATATTATAATACCACTATAAATAGGAATCGAGACTGTGAAACACATTGCAAGCTTTAACATTTCAATCCTACCTAACAGACAATACAATCATAAATTTTAAGTCAATTTAAATCTACTTCTAATTTTAGTCTCGAATTGAAACTACATATTATAAATTAGCTTTTACCCGCAGCATTGCTTTGTTCATGTCTATTTTTCAACCACATTTATTGTCTATCATATTTTTAGGTATATTAATTGAATGTTACTTACGGTTCCTACGGATTTATTATATGGATTGATAACGATACAAAATTTGGTACCTTATTTAAGCCAAGAGTTAAAACATTTTGTTGATTTATATAAATTATCTATGTATTATTTAAATACACTTAATGAGTATTATTTCGTTATCAACCTGAATATTTTATATGGTAATGCATTTACTAAAATACTTTCATGTATTTTGAAAAATTGTTAGCTATGCGACTTTATTATTGGATAGAAAGCTGTCACCGCAAATCGTTTAAACGACATTATAATTCAAGACGTTTCTTTTTGCGAGCTACTGATTTTTATTTTATTTTATTATAACTAAAACCGCAAACACGACTAATGCGCAGTCGCGGTGAGAGGGACAATTAGAGGGTGTGGAGGGGAAGTGGGAGGGGTGATCGTTCATTGCTCTTCCGCAGCCTTTACGAGTACGTCCACCCCTTCGGACTCGTCCATGTTATCAATTTAATTCGTTACTCAATATAATTTATAGATTTGTCCAAATGAGACATGAAAAATCATTACTTTCATTCTTAAATCAACTTCAGAGTAATGTTTTACGCTTCACTTTTGCATTTAAGTGGATGGCACCTAATGCGTTACTAAATGGTCTTTATCTTGATAAGAATAACGAAGAAAATATCAATTAATTTTTATGTTTTACATTTTCTTTAAAAATTTTATTGGAAAAGTAAAAAGGAGTAGCTTTTCTTGGTTGTTCGTGAACGGATTTTTTAATTTTTTGTGGAAGTTTAGTTATGGATATCAATGGAAACATTTATCTATCTTTGGTGCTTTTACCTTTATATAAAAACATGGTATATATGGAATATGAGATAACATATAATACTTAAAGCACTTACCACGAAAATAATATAAGGCGAATTTAGCTAATTTTTAACAGTATTATGAAACAATTTTGTTCCCATTGTATTCGGCACTTATAGTATCATCCAAAATACAAAACTTGGATATAATCACAGCTCCCGTACAATAACACAATACGAATCAAACTATCAATCCTCATTCTAATTTTGTTTGATTATGCCGTTCTTACAGAGATAATTATGATGACGAGGAAGGCAATAGGTTTACGTCATCTAATCGTGGGAATGTCTTGGATAATATTGAACTGTAAAACGAAAAGAGGTTTTAATAAAATTAACAAATATGATTTAATAACATTCGTAATGAAATACCTAAACACATAAATAGTGAGGTAAAACGCAAAATAGAACGTAGATTAGATTAACTGTGGATAAAAGGATCTGAAGCAACAAACTTCTTATAAGTGAGGTATTTCAAAATTATCCGTTGCCTAGAGCAGCGACAAATCTTTTACAACCAACCGCCAGAAAAGAATATTTCGTGTCCTTAATGATAGAAAATGTTGAGCTCACGGCGGTGCGGTAATGAATATTTAATTGCATAGAAAAAACTTTTGATGTATTAATTGTATTCGTCTTGTTGACGTAATGCTCCCAATTGTGACAGTAAGTAGAACACAAACATTTAAATTAAGTGGATATTTATAACGACACCCTACGCATTGAATAATGGAAAAAACACGATCATAATTCATTGAGTAACTAGTTCGAACCCTATTATTACGAAAAAAAAGTTTAAAATTTAGTATTTCTTTACCTTCTGCCAAATCTTCGTCTTTATTACGTTAAAGTTTCAAATTAAGTGGCAATTCGTTTTATATACTAAGAAAACTTTAATTAGGCATTTATACGACATAGTATAATACTTTTCACCAAAGCTTAGCCATTACCCTTTAATTTTACCTCTTTAATTTTACATCACCCTTTAATTTTACCTCTTCAAGCAATACAGCATCTAAGCAAAAATATCTAGATAAAAATACCTGATAGCTTTTGAAATTAGTCCAACATGGTTAAAATTTTCTCTATGTTTGAAAAAGCGGTAATCGTGGTCTGTCATTGGTATAACGGTATTCGAATGGATAGCATGATGGCGCATGATTCCATTATAATTGAGGCCCACTTTAAATATACGTGGATGTAATTTCCTTTTATAAGCCCATTCGCTAGAAAGCAACTTTGGTAACTATAGACAGATATGGCTCGGATCTTTAGATAAAGTTTGATAATGATTATATTTATTAGGACATTATTTTGTAAAGCTAATGATGAGTAAACATCTGTAATATTCATCAGATTTATCAGTTTAATAGTTCTTAAAACCTATTAAACGAGGGCAACCGTAATAAAATACTGATATAATCGTAATATTCCCAGTTTCACTAAGAAATTAGCGTCTATATTAACTCCTTTGTTCCCATGTACCTCAATATTAAAGATAATTATTATTGTATTATTAGCATTGGCAATACCAAATCTTTTAAAGGAATATGGTAATGTTGAATGGATTTCAACCACTTCCTTGACACCACTTACATACTAAATGATATGGTCTATGTTCGCGCTGTATTTGGTTAATGTTGCGTTTGTACCAATGGACATTGTTAGTAACTTTAACAAGGAGATATTTAATCAATGAGGCTATTATTAAGAGGATTCTAGTCCCTAGTTGTAACTGAAACATTGCATTTAGCTTTAAGAGTGTATTCTGCTTCCTTAAACTACTGACTGGTAAACATATGAACAAAAAATTAAAACTAAAGCAATTTATAGAATACTAGCTGTCCCCGCAAACGGCGTTTTGCCACATAAATATTTATGGGTTGACTGTAGAGGGATGAAAATTGGGGGTTATATGTAATTTTAAATGCTGTATCTTAAAAAAATTAAAAAAAAAATTTCGTCCAAAAATTTAAGGATGAACAACCCTTATCAGTTAGGGGGATGAAAAATAGATGTTGGCCGATTCTCAGACCTACTGAATATGCATATAAAATTTCACGAAAATCGGTCGAGCCGTTTCGGAGGACTTCGATGAATATTATAATAATTTTTAGTTATTGTAACAGGAGTTTATATGTCTGCTTTAAATTTAAATCGTCTATATATAATGTACATATTAATTTACGTATGGCAAAATTAGAGTTAGAAAAGTAAAAATTTGGCAACATAGTGCAAGGGACCGCAGTAGCAGTTATTCATAAAATTTAAATTTTTAACACCCTTCTCGCTTACGCTTATCAATTTATAAAAGGTCCTTCATCAGACGATATCCAAATAATTACAAGCTCCTAGCTGTAATTCAAAATCACTGTAGTATTTCGATGTAATGAGTCAGCATTACATGACTAAACGAAGTTGGTGAGGCGGATGGATCATGCCGTGGGTAATAAAGGTATTTCTAAATTGTCAGTATTGCGGTCAACCTTGACTATGGCCGGACGGAAACTGCCGGCTCTCACGATGTTATACAATACTTCAGTGATTTAAAACAGGTTTCGTTTTACCTAATACACGTTAAAAATTTTATAGGGGAGCTAACTCTGTAGTCAGTTTATTATTGCATACTAACATTACATGCTTATTACAGTCTCTACAAACTGGATTTCGTCTCAAGGTCTGATAAGTTTGATATAAGAGATAGGTAGGTGTAATAACTTTAAAAGTTGATACAAAAACTCATACATTTCTGAATGTTGTAATTGTTGTACTAAAATTCTACCCTTACCGATACTAAGTACAGTTGTTGAATAAGATAAAAAGTGGTACATAGAATTAAAATCATTTTCATTTCACTTTAAGAAAAAAGCAAGATTTTTTTACATATTATAATAATACCATACATGTCAGACGTTTATAGAACCCAAAGATAATTAAAACTAACACATAATCCTTTACAATTAAACATGGATTGCATACAGAAACGAATAAATTACAAGAAATCACAAATTGCAAACTTGTCACAATACATTTACAGACAGTTTACAACAATTTATGGCTCTATCGGTTGATTTACGAGACAATCCACTTTATTTAACTTATGCTTTTCGACTTTATACTTCAAACTATGCATGTAAATATTCAAGTTTAATTCTAAGTTAGGCAATTGATACTGTTCGATTCAACTTAAGATATTAATCAATATTAACGCAAGCCTTAATGAAAGTCGTAGTAATTTTATTCCGCGTACTTTGACATCATTCTTATATTATTTATCCATAAACCAGAACAATTCTTTCTAATATGTATTTACTTCATCTTAAGACTCGGCTATCTTTCTACTTCACAGTATCTTGATGTTACCCTTTATGACGAAGTATGAATTTAGGTGTAATCAGAACATCAGCATTATTACTATTACAATGACGAAAGAGCACTATACTGTAATATATTATTTTTTTTTCATTTTGCAGAAAATGCTAATGATATGGAATATGGAATTTATAATACAATCCGTAATAAACTATTAAAAGAGGATTTTCGTATATATTTCAAATTTCTAAACGTCAGATTATTAAAAAAAATGGTGCTTATGTATGTGGTCACGGAAAGTGTTCATATGCTATCCCAATCGATGTTAATATTTTATATGACGCTGACGAAGTTGCGCATATCAACTAGATCAAATATAAGGCACAACAATGTACTTTAAGTTTTTAACAATTGGCAGTGAAAAATAAGCTTTGAAGTCATTATGATAATTTAAAAAACTATTGATCATATATTTGAATTGATTCACACAACGAATTCACAACACTCAATAAATCCAACGGCCACGTGCACGTAATACATATAAAGAATTGAATAAAATATTTCAAGTACATTAGCAAGCCATCTGCGAGGTGACTAGCGTCTAAAGGCAATAAAAGGGTAATAACTTAGGGCTTTAAATCACAGACTACAGATCGAGGCTTGACCCTTAAATGGTTGTCATCGGTGAATGTCAAATGCATCAACGCAGAGACATGCTTTAAATTATTTAAAATATAAACGCTATTCGTATATTTGTAAAACTATATGTAAAACTAATGGTGAGTATAATTATTTGTAAATTCCCTTATTTGATACGATGTTGTCTTAGACTTTTATTAATTATTAAGGTTAAATTAATTTCAGATACACATAATGCATATTTTTTAAAATAAACATATTTGGAATTAACATTTTGTTCAAGATTGACATCGTCCTGTTACTTATAGCAAGTAATACTAAATATTACAACTTATAATCACATCATAAGCTAGCATTATTGAAAGCTGTGCGGTTTGGTTGAGCCCACGCTTTCCTTGCCTGTCGACTACCAAGTAATTACTTCAAACCTATGTAATATGCTCAAGATTAATGGAACGATAGATTTGCTAACTAGAAGTGATTATTTTTCAAGATGAATGATGATTGAAAAATTCTTACTATGTTCTTAGATTCTTCAGTTTCAAAATTGACATTAGTTATAAGTACCCACTATCTAGATTTATGAATGTTGAATAGTTTATCGGCAAGAGACTAAGTCACTTATTACACGAACAAAAGAGACGAAAACATTTCAGTTTGTGCACTTGATGGTACCGTATTATTATACCAAGCTTAGTAATCACGCCACATTACGGGACATCGCTCTATTTTTCCACAATTTTAACGCTATCTGCTCCAACTTGCTGCTTCTGCGGTTTTGCACTCGCTATTTTATTGTTCTCGTGATTAAAGAGCTTTCCAACGCGAATTGTTTAAATTAATTGCTTTCGTGTTCATGCTCGTTAAATAACAGTTAAATTCTTATTTCTATAAATGCAAAATGATAAACATATTGCCGATTCCATTGCCTTTCTCTTTAGTTGTAAACAATTACCAAACGTCTACGTACCTAAACTTAAGACTTTTTCAAACACATTTGTAAAAATCGGTTACTTTAAATAGTGCTTTTCTTTGTTAATCCTTCGCTCGTCTGAATAGTCATAGCTGATGGTAGTCTTACCATCAGCTATGTATTGGTTCTCAATAACCTTTAACGTGAATGAGACTGCCAAATTGAAATGAAACCGCCGTTCAATTCATTGTTTCACTCATTGATAAATGCGATGTATTTTAAGGTGATCGATCAAAAACGGTCAACGTAAAATGTCGGGCATTTGCGGTGACCGAAGTTTCTCCCAATTACACCGTCTCTAGGCGGCGATTGGCCGCGCAACTAGGAATCCAAACTGTCGTGACTGTGATAAAAAACTGACGCAAATTGCCGATACGCCTCGTGCACACAATTTCATGCTTCAACTTTAGAGAACAATCTAGATTCGTCATATTACAACAATAACGTGATAACACGAAATTCAAGAATTAGAAATTTCAAAATCGGTATCGACAATGTTACTGTACCAAATTCTTTCAATAATCTTAAATGCGGCTCAGCCTCAAGTGGCTTGCGGCATAATTTTATAAAGGGTTTGTTACATGATATTAGTCATACATACAGCATTGACAATGATCTTGGACTGTCTTGTTGAAAGGTTATAAGGCCGGTGTACTTGTGCGAGAATTTGGATCGCCCCGCCTACAACGTCTGTTCCCACCTTCAGTAATCAGTAATCTTATGAAACATCTTTTAAAATATGACCCTAATGCAACGCCCATACACGAATTACATTCAGACTTAAATTTTCTTAGTCTGATTGTAATTCCTATATGTTAAACTTTCTTAGTTATTTTTTATAGTTTAACATTAACTGTTATCGCAAAAGATATATGTTTGTTATATTTCCACGGGGATCACAGATATAATCATAATTTAATATTATGACTATTTTTAACCTTAGAAAATGCTATACAAATTTGTAAAAAGTATATATTTTTTTTAATTATTAGATTAAATGTAATTAAAGCTACAATAAATAAAAATTAGATTAATTTCAAAGTATATTGACTGGAAGACAAACAGTAATAATGAAGTATTGGAGCGCTCCCGTGGCGTTGAGGCTGGGAACAATGCGTTTGTCGAGTCATCGTATTGCAGCTCCGATTTGTCGCGGACCGACATCGCTTTTTTATTCAAGCCATTATTTTAATAGGGCTGTCAATGCCATAGTAAATAACTTCAAATATAGAAGAAAAATATCTAACAACTAAAAGTGTCATTTACGAGATATATACATACCAAAAATTACAAAGATTCTGTAACTAAACTATAAATGTGACTAGAAATGTGCACTTGCTATCCATAGTAACTATATGCAAAACACAAAAACAGTAGTTACGATTTTTGTTCAAAATTTTGATACTGTCGCCAGCCCTAAAAAACCAGTGCTGACCAGTGTCCATAGGCAGTCGATGCTTATCTCCGCGATTCGTTCTGGCGAGAGGACGCGGCGCGTGACGCCGTCCGTCGATTAGAAATCTTTCGGATGCCGCAATACGACGTGCTGTCGATTGCCAGTGCTCGGTCTTTATTAAAAGACATCTACTGTTCCATTTTTAAATAATTCTTTCACAAATCGATTTGCAGATTTAATCTCACAACGGATATTCTAAAATCGAATGATCAACATTTTCTAATATCATGATAGACTGCTATTTTGTCGATAAAGAACTTTGTCATTATTTGAACCGTCAAGAACTTTGTCAATTATTACATGAAAACAATTATCATTGATATGTTATTATACGCATTAAAATTATTTAATAACCTCTCTGGTATATAATAAATAGCAACAAATATTATTTATTTCGTAAATTTTAAATAATGGTAATGACTTGAAGCGCGCGAAGCCTCGGCCTTGTATATGGTAATCCAAGAGTTCAAAAGTCCAAAGAGAGATTCATCTTTGTCAATGTCATTCTGATTGTGACTCAGATCTACCAACACAATATAAAAAAAAACTAAAAATAGATTTTAAAGCAATGCATTTATGATGCCATGTGCCTGAAGTTTTATTTTTTATTAATTAAAGTTTTACTCGTGTTAACACTTTTATTCCATAAAGTCTTTTTAAGATTGAAGTTTTAACAGTCTGTCACACTAGTCAAGTAAATTTTACTTATTTCATTCTAACCAATACTAATAGAATAAAACTGGAGAGTTTTTTTCATCGTTTGGTTGATTTAAAAAATTCTTTCAATGTAAAGCTATACAGCATTACGCTAAGATTAATAAGAGTAAAGAATGAATGGATTAAACGTTTACGTTTCAGGTATACTCTGTGAAGGTATAAAACTAAAATTAAACAAATACCAAAATCATTATATCATATGGACTATATTCCAATTTTACTTATGACTCAAAAAGTTTTTGCACATGTTTATGAATCTGCTTTTCTTTCTAGGAACAGATGTCAATTTAGTTACAGTCATTATTTTAAGTTATCTACCTGTAGACTTGTGTCCTGGTTAGACAGAATACGTTAAACAATTACTGGGTGTTGCTTTATAGTAGCTTTAATTGGACATACATATTTTATGACATTTAATGATTTTATAATGATTTATACACCTTGCCAGTATTAACCAAGAACAAGGTTCCTTAAGCAATTCCCTGACATCTATAGACCAAACTGTCCTAATAAACTATTGCGCTGGGTGCTAGACTAAAAATATTAGAATATAAAATAAAAACAGAAACTCATACTTTAGTTTAAACTCTTTCTTGTTTTCTTCTATACATTGCTACGTTAACGGAAATAAGTTTCCTTGGTTAGGATGTGTCCTGATGCCCCGCAACAACGGAAACTGGTCTAGCAGAAAGTGAGAAACTATACATATCATGTTCCAACTTTAATTTGATGAAAATACCTATACTATTCCCTCAACAGAAGTTAATGAAATATGTGTATTATATAGTCGGTACAGATCATAAGGTTAAACGAAAAAGTAGGTACTTCGTAAATGAATATTGTTTTTTTACATTACCTATGCTCTGCAGCGACGTGTTAAGTCTCCATTATTTTTAAACAAATACAATATAACTTTACGCAGACATTATATAGTTAAATGAATAATTTGTTCTACTCGAACACCAAATGTCTGTAATTTCAGTTTAAAACGAATTCACTACTCAAGTATCTACCTACTAACTGGCTTGCTGTTGCAACCGGCCTGTCTACGTCAAGCGACTGTTTTTGTCTATTATGTAATTTTTTGCCAATTAATTTTTATAACTTACCAAGAGCCTGATTCAAATAACTTACGCACGTTTCATAATTCTTAAAGGAAAATTCATCAACAGCGAGTTCACGAAGAAATATATTTCTTCAAAACCGCTGTAAGGTGAAGCGTGAAATACAATAGAACAATGACCCAGATCCGCCAAAGATAAGTACATCGATACGCATGTGTGGAATTGATAACACTATACACGCACGCACTCACAGACCTTATCGCACCTACCGTCGTATACCCAAATAGCAGCAACACGCGAAATGCTTCAACCGTGAGAACAGAACCGACATTGCAGCCCAGCAACAACAGTCTAATAATCGTTAGATCCATTAAAAGAGCGAATGCATTTAACAGTACAAAACTAAAGAACAACTGTAGCCATTCAAAAAACAGCAGCTGCGTTGGAAACGACGGCAGATGCTCAGCGAACCCTGATAGAAACGTGAATTCTAATGAACACTTACCCGTGATGAAAATTGCAGAGAAAGCAGCAGCGCTTGCGCACTCACAAACAGCACACGTGCACGAATGCCGCGGCCGCGCACCTGTCACGGACTGACTTGCCATTTCCATATTTAACAGTATTTATGAACGGACCAGGCGCGCGCGCAGCCCGGCGCGTCGAGGTGGACTGAACGCTAAGCGGCGCGATACCTGCGTTCACCTGCCCCTCCCCGCTACCATCAGGAACCGGATGGCACTCCAAAACAAAACGGTCAACAAAGGACGTGCCACGAATGTTCGCGCCACCGATTGCATCCACCGAAGGGTCGGGTCGCCGGGGGCTGTTTGAGTGGGGCGCTTTCCGATTACACAACACCTGACTCACGCGCCGAAAACTGAACACACGATGATTTACTGCCTGATATTGTAACTGTCCTCCACTTTGTTTCCAAGCTAATGATTGCTTAAACAAAGACGTATACAAAGCAAAAGTAGTTGCTATAGCAATTGAAGAAGCAAATATTATAATCGCTGAAAGTGTTACATCGGAATAATTGCTCAATCCGATTGTACATGTAGTACAATAATTGTATACAAACAATTGGACAATGGACCTAAATAAGTTGTGAAATCGATTACCATATCACCGGTTTTCGTGTAATAAGAAATAGAAATGAATCAATACAAACGTTACGCGCAACGATGTTATCATTACTATCAATAATTAATTGATTGATAATATGATTATTCGTTTAGATATACGCGTATGCGGAAAAACGTAGGTACATGAGTAAAAGTGCACACTGAAACAGATCAACGCAAGTTGTAAATAAGTTATCACAGTATTACAAGTACAAAATATTTCACGGATTAATTATTCTCTGAAACAGTTTGATTTTTAGGACGAAAATACCTACATTGATTTTTTTATATGCAAGCGAGCATACAGTTCATCTGTAGTAAGCGATTCCTGTCGCTCATGGTCTCCACGGCCTGGAGATCTAGGAGACGCGTATCCTACTTTAAGACCTTAGCCATCCATATCTATCATTTTTCATTTCAATCGACCTTTAAATCGTTAAAAGAAGAATGGACAATTATTGGCTTCTCAAAGTGTCTCTATTTTCATACCTGTTAAAATCAAATTTTAACAACAATATCTGAAGTGAGTTTTAAACTAAGTCCACATGGTAATTAACACCGGTCTCTATACTGCATGTTGTACGCATAACATTTTATAGGCAAATGCTATCAAGCGTTATAACGAAACCGATAACACATTTCAAGTGTTTATCGTAAAACTATTACAGCCTATTTAGATTTTCCAAACAACGTTGGTAGGAAAGTACATAGGAATACTTTTCAAATACTATTGCCTCTGTTTAAAACGTACATTTTATAAGCGCAATACTCGATATATTTACTCGATTTTACTGTAAAATGTACATGACTCATATAATGTATGTATGTGGAAATTTTTACTCGTCTTATAATTTTAATACACTATTTACAGAAATACTTCAATTTCAAAGATTATGAATTTAAATATTTAAAACATTAGTATTATTTGATATAAGTTCGATTTTATATTATACAAATAGCAAGAATTTTGTTTCTTTTATGTTTAAGAGTTAGTAACGAAAAATTGAGCTGAAAGTTAACGTTAAAAGAAAAAATCTCCGTAACGGCTGACGCGATTATGATGGGCCTTAAATTTGCTTTTTTTATATTATTATTTTTTTTTACATATGTATGTAAATAATAAATGAATTTTATGTAGAACTATGGAGAACTGTTAGTGAAAAATAAAAACAATTTAAAATGTTTAAAATCCTATAAGTAAATAATTTGTACGCTTGGCTGAAACTTTAATTCTTAGTCTGACATATATGTAGATGTAATGTAAATAAAATGAAAATACAAAACGTACTTTTGCAATCGCCTTACGCGTACCTATCATTGCTTATCATACACATAAGAATTCGCCAATATTTCATATGAAATAACCTGTCGGACATACTCATAACGGAATTTATCATATACCGTTCATCTATATTCGAGAATTACTTAAAATTATTGTCCAACTCATTACTTTACTTCCTGTTAAGCTGAATGCACACACATAAACAATATTTAACTTTTTTATAACAGATATCAACACCTGCATCTGAGAAACATTTGAGCACAGCTAAAATTATTCAATAATGTGTAAATTAAATCTTCTTTACATAATTTTGGGCTCTCAGAAATTGATAGACTAAGACCTATGCATTCGAATCCGGTCCGGCCGGAACGGTATACATTACATCATGACATTCTCCCTACTTCAAATAGGGACATAGATATGTATTATGAACACAATCATAGGGATTTCGTAAGATTCTAGGAATGTTTAAATTTACGAAAACTGCAATCATAATTTTTACTCTAAAAGAGCTATAAATTACCAAAGTATTTCAGAAATTCTACTCAATTCGTATAGATAACAACACAGTTTTCTAAAATATGTACGTAATAGGCTTTCCGGATTTCGATAATATGGCAATGATTATTTCGTACATAATTAAAATATCTACTGTTTTTTTTGTTTTTTTTTTTATGCGATAGGAAGACAAACGATCATACAGTGCACTTATGCTAACCGATGTCTGTCGCCCATGGACACCACCTCCAAGATCAGTAAGATGTACAAAACGCGTTTCCAACCTTAAGGACTTATTTTATTTTTATTTCGACTATTTGGAAATTCATAGGCTGAAAACGAAACGCGCATAGCATAGCGCTTCACGATATTTCCATCTATGGTATATATTGTATTTAATAAATAAATAATATGTCTATCCCTCCTACATAAATTTACAAAAAATGCATTGCTTTCGCAACCATGTGTACCGGTCATTACAAAATACAACTATTGTATTAAAATACACAGCAATAAACATCGGGCGACGTGAGAAAACTGTATCTGAGGAACGAAATTATCACTATAAATCATCTCGACGACAATGACTGGTTGACGTGATTTTTCAAACAACTGTTAAAATGATTTGCAGCAACCGAAGTGGGCGGCGTGCGGTCCGACAACTTTATATTGAAAAATTATTTTTTTGTCGCATGGTCATTTTCGCTCGAGTTTTAATTGATTCATCCTTACAAAAATTATAAGTAGAATGGATTGTGTTTTCTTACTGTTACAAGTTATAAACTGAACAAACTTTTGCATTTTATATACGTAAATATCAGTTAAGACCGACGGAAGAAACACAGTGAGTTATTCTACTGGCCAGAAGTCAGAGATACGATGAAATAAGCCAGATATCTGTTCTGACACAGACCATATATAAACGCTGATAAAAAGGCTGTGAAACAAATAAATAGGATCCAAAAATTGCATTTCCAAAAATTTTGCAAATGTTAGTAATTAAAATAAACACACAAACGAGTGAACAGTTCTTCGTGTCACGCATATTTTGAAGAAAGATACCACTAGTCTACAGTGGTTTCGTTGCTCCAGATATAAGAATGATTGTGGATATATTTATGCCCACATTTATGAATAAATGTTTTTGTAATATTTTTTTAGTTTTTTTAAATCATTATTTTCATAACTAACAAACCAGTAACTGTTTAAAATAGATATGCAAAAATCATATAAAATAAGAGCACATTCAGTACTTTCATGACCGTATTCGTAATTTGGGCCCTTGAAAATTTCTAAA
>JAOSYY010000009.1:895284-906400 GCA_025727935.1 Hebomoia glaucippe | reverse complement strand
AAAAATCATATAAAATAAGAGCACATTCAGTACTTTCATGACCGTATTCGTAATTTGGGCCCTTGAAAATTTCTAAAGATAACCAGCGCAATAAGAAAAGTACATTTTTTTAGAGCTGTGTAATACTTCTTTGACTTATTTAATCAAGTTTCATCAATGTCTTATCTGTTATAGCTTCGTTTTGAAGCTCTACACAATCGAACGCTGATGACAAGGAAAAATACAGCTAAAACTTGGAACATATATTTTATATCTTACGCTTCGTTGAATTTAACTAATTTTCATTCTGAATTTTCAAATTATAACTTCAATAGCTATCGTGTTACATTAAAAGATTTTATTTATTTCCTTAACTGAAAATCACTTTGAACGCCATAAACAAAATCATACTATATTCTAAACTAGCAGTGTCCAGAGGTTGCACCCGTATCAAAATATGATTATAAATTATAACCTATTTTATTCTGTTGTGTTAGCTATATTATTGTAAAGTTTCAACAAAATTTATTTAGCAGTGTTTGCGTGACAGACTCACAAATACATCCATACATTCTTAGAAACTTTAGCGTTTATAATATTAGTAGGATTTCAAATAATTAACATTTATTTTTTACGACAAACATAACAAACGGCGTACTTGATGTTAGGTGATACATCAACCATACGACATCATTAAGTTTAATCATTAATTTAAAGTTACGGTGTCGATCGATTCTTTTTTATATTTATTCTAAAATTTATTTAATCAAGAATAAACGCGAATTTGTTTTCAGGACTTTAGCTTTTATTAATAATAAATTATCCGGAAAAATGCCTAAGGAAAAAGACTAAATGGATGTACTTGCAGTAAATATTTAACAATAAGTTTTAATCGGTGAAGGGACATATTTTTATACTGTTTAAAATTGCATAAATCTCTAAAACGCAGGTGTTCGTAGAAGCTGAGTGAGGGAATTGTATAATTATAAGTTCAAGTTTTATTCTGAGGAAATGTCGGTAACAGGGCCGGATTTATATTGACAGTACGCACACATGTCTGTATTTTTGCTTACTATATATTGACCACACGAGATCAGAAAGTTCGAAAGAAAGAAAATGCTCGGAATTCGTAAGAACGGTATATCTATTATGGCTAATAGACGGGCAGATGGTCACCTGGTGGTGACCTCATTAGACACATCGCATCCCTACGCAAGGTGTTTGATACTTTTTGTTACAATTGGCTTTTCAAATCGCCACATTCCTATTCAATACAATATTATTTTACTTGCAATGAAATGAACTATTATTCTGGATACATATTATCACATAACACAAATTTATTTCAGGACGACTATTAAAAATATTTAAAATTGACTTTCAAGATTTTATATTACTCTTTATTAGTTACAAATAAAGCTACTTAAAGAGTCTTAAATAATATAAAATATTGTATGCTATGTTATTGAGGTTATAGTATTTTTTGTTAAGTGCCACATAGCAAACGTGCCTATAGAATATTTTTTGAATAGACGTTGGATGGCTCGTGCGGACGACAGGTGTTTACTCGCAGATGCAAGGTAACAACGCATCTTTGCGGATACATCTTGAAAGTCTATTTAATTCCATCGCCCTTTTGCAACAGCTGATTGTCTGCTATTATTTATTAAACACCTCAAACTTATCGATAACGTAAATATAAGGTAGTAACTTCATTTAATACAAATGTAAGACTTGTTCCAATTAAAATAATACTTGGACGTTAAATTATACAACAACTGATCAATGTGTAGACGTTGACCATTCCTATGCATTATTCAAATATAAAATCAGAAATATGGTAATATATTTTCCACTATAAAGAATGATCTCATAGAATGAGTAAGTTAAAAATTTCAGTGTGGCTTTCACTGTAATTGTAACTTATAGTTCATAATAAGCACATATAGGCATGTAGTAGAAACTTTTAACACAAGTTTTATTTAATTCAGGATGATTAACTAAAATGAAAATTTGCAGACGTATTACATACCTAAGACACTACAAAAATAATTTGATAATATTCTGAAACTCTTATATTAACCGGCAAGAAGATAAAAACATAGTTAAAGAAACTAGTACCTTTGAGTTAGTAGAGTAGAGTTATTATTTTAAAAGTACATAGGTATTTTGAAAATAATAACTCTACTCTTATGCAGTCGAACTATTATATCAATACTCCATGCTTTTCATACCCCATTTTCTTCTTAGGCAAATTAAAAAGTATTTCCTATTTTTATATTCAATTTGGTATTAAAACGATCTTTTGTATGATTTAAATTTAATTTTTACGTAATGTACCTGTTGTCTCCTTTTTTAGTTATTCAACACTGTCTATACGTGCGTTAAAGAATGTCTTGACATGTTTCTTCTATAAGGTCAAGACGTACGACAATGGTCAACATTGTATAATCGTACAATGTCTTACATACTATTGCATGAAGCCAAGATGGCCGAAACATATAATTATTTCAAATCCAAGGTACCGATAGAGTCGGTTAACGTCTAACATTATGCGCTGGCTGCACTAATAGGTCTCTTCTAATTAACTTATCTATGTAATTATTACTGCTGTGATGCTGTCATGCATGCACGAGATGTTTTGCTAGATCTATGTATGGAAACAGAGCATGCTTTAATCAATGCATACTGCGTGTTGCGAAGAAATTTCCGCATTTTGTACTTAGTAGCAAAAGAACATAATCACGTTATCTTGTCTACTACAATTAGTAATACTTCATTTATAATGGCACATTAATAAAATTATAATAAAATAATTAAAACCACAGCGATGGTCGAGGTCTGGAACATCAAAGTAACTGGAAAAACGAAAGAACAAAAACATTAACTTAATCTACTGATACCTGAGTAACATAACGTCAATATGCCAATGGTCGGTCGGTTGGGAACTACGGCAGATGAACACCGAGCCATCATCCACCTCCGTAAGAATCCGAGCCGTAACCCCAGTAGGGGGAAAGGACGCGGCGTACAAATGCGCATCATCGCCCCCCGAGCAGCGTATGTCGAGGCGAAACGACTTCGCAGTCTTTTCCCGGAATCCGCTCCGCCTCCTCTTTCCCATTGATGACCTTTTCGTAAAAGCCTGTGTCATCAAGGCTACAGCGCGGAGCGAAAAATTTTAAGCTACCTTGACCTAACTATACAATTGATTATATATATAAAATTGATTGAATTAAAGCTGAGACCCATTAACCAGATTTCCAATAAAAAATAACAGGTAAGGATTTCCAAGACTGAAAAATTCTATAAACTATATTAACGGTGACATCGCATTTTATAAATCTACTTGTATTGCTTAACAAATATTCAACGTAATGAGTATTGTTAGTCAACAACTCAGTGTTTTGGAAAAACGTTTGGTTCATTTACTTTAGTTTTTAATGCAATGACATATTATATGTTTGTGTATGTGCCAACAAACAAGATTGTAGCATTGTTATCCAACGTTTTTGAATGCAATCACCCCAAGTATCCACAAAACTATACTCTAAAATGCCGTGTCGGTACCGATTTATAAAAACATAAGAAATATGACATGACATAAAACAGTTACCAATTTATTGCTTTGATTAAACTTTATAAAATATAAAGTTATTAATTAACTAGCACTGGTTACTGTACTTACTTAATTTGAATTGGTCTCTTATATGACGGTCAAAGACCCGAGCTTTTCACGGGCGCTGAACAAGTTTAATTACACAAGTAAATACATACCTGTACGATATGGAAGCAATGCACGGTGACCATAACTACCGTATTTAATATTTATCTATTTAATAACTGAACTGTGCATCTTCATCTGCATCGTAGCGTGATTATTCAGCGATACAGACATACATACAGACCATTAAAAACGGTTTTATGTCCTGTAAAAAATGTAAAAAGATAACTTACAAAATTCTTAACTTATATGTAACTGTGTGAAGAACATATTTTCTCTATAATAATTCAAACATTTACATCAGAAAACTTACAATTTCTTTTCATTAAATTTAAAAGTAATTTCTCTTGCGATTTGGTTCATAACTTTTTACAACTAATAATAATGAGTTTAAGAATTCTAACTATTTATACAAATTAAATAAAGAAAAACATTGATTCGTATATTTTCTAACTTGTAAATATATTTATATTATTTTAAAAATATATTTTTACTGTTTTCATGAATTTGATTCCGAAAATCAACCTCAACATCCTATCTGTTATCTATGCTTTGTAATGCAGACAAACACCTATATAATATTTTTACTGAAAATAAACCTAAAAACAAAGCATGTTTGGTGACCATTGCAATAATGTTCTGTACGCTATCTGCCAGTGTAATATTGCCTTGGAAGCAGTGTTCCTTAATGAATCCACTAATTAGGCATGTCTTTGCTCTCAGTTAGAAAGTACTACAACTTCGATTGAATTAAGTAATTTGTCTGATTGTTGCATCGTTAAGGTCCTCTGAATGTTTTGATAGCATGAAATCATATTTTTCTTGTATTTTCAATAATTTCTATTACTCGCCGAACTTCGCCATTTCACTCGCACTAATTTATAAATAAATTATTTTTAATGTCAAAGGAAACCTTAAAAATTTAAATACTATTGAACTCGACCGACATAATTTCATAGGATTTTACGATTTGTGAAAAACCCAATTATTTAAAATAACTTGTATACTTTATGAGCTATGTCTGTTGCCGGTTAGTCCGGTAAAAATCTGTCCAACCGTTTGAAGATGAACTACAAGAAGTACAAGTTTTATCAATTATATTTCTGTTATATTAACCATATATACTTTTATATGCATTTAAAAAAGCTATTATTTACAAAATAAATAGAAA
Organism: Hebomoia glaucippe; assembly: GCA_025727935.1. Lineage (NCBI taxonomy): Eukaryota > Metazoa > Arthropoda > Insecta > Lepidoptera > Pieridae > Hebomoia > Hebomoia glaucippe. The sequence goes on along the minus strand of JAOSYY010000009.1, from coordinate 901,526 downwards.
TCAACAGTTTAATTTTAATTATTGGTATAGTTATAAATGATTGACGAATCACTGTAATTAAAAGCAATAATGGTAAAAAAATTACGCCTTAATTGTTTTGAAATGTGTTGCAAAAAATTAATTAAAAATCTTGTAAAAATAACAAGTCATTGAAAAGAATTTTACCTTGAGAATTTTTTTTAACCATACAATTCTAAACGTGAAAGATTCTAATTTCTATGTCTATACAATTAGGATGAAAAAGCTATAATTTGAACCCTAGGAACTTTGTAACTTGTTCGACAATTAGAATGAAGCATATATGATAATAGAGAGGTATAACAGATAGTAGTATAAGCTAACACATTTTTAAATAGATTTTTCCCTACGGCCCAAAAAAAATATAAGTAAGTATGTCGACTCTTCTGCATGTGGCATCGTAGCTTCTTAATGTATTGAACGATTGTGATGGGATGTATTAGTTTAACAGATGCGCAATTAAAACAACTCTAAACTATAATGATCTATACCGATGTACGTTGTCATCGAGGTTACTTAAAATTTCAAATATTATTAAGCACTTATGTATTTTAATTGCAAACGCTTCTTATTGTTTGACAATTAAGTCATTTCACCATCTCGTCATATTTTGATAAAATCATACTTACATGCTGATTCAGCTACGTTGAAAATACAATGAGCGTTTATGTAGAACGAACGTGATGCAATCCTATTGTTATGTGATATTTTAGATTCCGATGAATATACACAAATATTTACGAAACAAGATAATTATTTTAAATAGAATTATAAAAATGTAACGTATTTTGTAAATTGCAATCGTTGTATATATTTATATTATATTCATACGTTTTAAAAATTTCCCTAACAAGCATGGTTTGATCTTAAAACACTTTTATAAGGTTCAACTTAGACTAATTAATACATTACGAACAATTAAATTATATCTTAGAAATCAATTATAGCCAACTTCTTACTGTAGTATTGGAATAAAACTTTATGTCGAGCATTTGTAGCTATGAATGATATGATCAGCTACAGAATATTTATCATCCATGTTATATATAATGCTACAAACAGCTATATAAACATGATGAATAATAATAAGTACTATCCACTACGACAGTTTTAAAATCAAAAAAATCTTTTCAAAATTATCTTACTCACTTAGAAGCTACGACGACACAGAATGACCACAGATAAGTCAAACTTATGACTTATTAGGGAGTAAAAAAGGAAGACAAAAGGAGCCGTTTTTTATAATTTATATTCTTAGCACGTTCAATAAATTGCTTTATATTTAGGACTTGAAATATATGTAAATGCAGTTATCGACTTCCGACAAATGGAAACTTGTTGCTGACTTATAGGATTTATAAGGATATCGATAATTACATCCTCTACAAATACTTACTCAGCCACTTCTATTAGGAATCGTTTTTTGTTTTGATCTAGTTTTCGACTACATCTTGTAATTTACAAAAATTATATTAGAACACCACAACTTCATAAGCCAAAGCTAAACTAAGCAAGTATAAATAATTTTTTGTAACAATGTATTGTAAAAAGTTTGATTTTAAACAGTAGGTAGACTCAATGTACCATTTATTATTATTCTTCAATAAAATTAGAATTAAAAAAAAAACCATATGTTTATACTTCACTAACTTTGTTATAGGTAGATACATTCTTTTAGCAATCTACCGTAGTTATACCTTTGCTTTCTATATTTATATACAAACTTCAAATTTTACGTATAATATCGTATGTACTAATCATTAAGTCAAAAACCATCTTTTTTTCAATTTTAAATAGACCATACGCATTACCTTCTAATTGATGTCGATTGGCAGGTTCCCAGTTTATTGTGAACGAACCCCAATTGACGTAATTACTATACAAGTCTAAAGATAATATTGTATATTACAGTATGCGTTAAAATTCTAGCATCGATCGTAAAAACTGCGATAAACATTTTTTATAAGTTTCGTATAAGTGATAAATTTAGAATTCCCATTAGATTCTCACTAACCTTAGTTTGCCTGACCATCCTAGTAGGATGCTTTACATAAAATATAAGCAAAAAGTAGTACCATTCAATGTTCTTATACGGCAATATTAAACACCGTTAATTCCGAAGACTGTTATATTTCCTGAAAAAGAACAAGAATATTTACATATTTAACGCTATCTTCGCAAAGGACAAACATGAACAAGTATAATTGTATTTCTAAAAACATTTATTTTTCCTTGTAAATATGTGAATCAGTACTTTTTCTTAAAATAAGAATTACAAAACTTGAAATATCATCCTCTCTAGCCAGAGCTAAGCTGGTTCAGAAAGCAAAACCACAGTTTTTACTATTTTTTTATACGTAAATTCATTACGAAAATACTTGAATTTATAACGAGATTATTTCTAAGTAATTTCGCCAGTACAGGTTTTTGAACTTAAGTAATGCTGATCCAGACAATTACCCACATTATAACGATCGCAGTTCTAAACAGGATTGAGATAAAGTTGTTTAGTGGTTTCTCTTCATTTCCACGTCAATCCAGTAAGTTGTGTTGCCTAAATCTTCATCAATGTGTAAATAACGGAAACAAACTATACATTTAGAAAAGAAGTCTATACAACACTGAAAAATATAATTCATTGATTGCATTCAATATATTTTATTACGAACTAAGGTTTAGTTAACTCCGAAATCTCAAAATTACCCTAATTTGAGGAAATGCAAACATAGGAACTGATACGAAATATTACTCAGAAAATTTCAATATAAATAAAATATACAGAATTTTAAGAACTCCGAAGTACGCCAAATATATGAAGATAATTACTATTTTACCATTCAAAATGGAACACAGACACGGCATTGGCCACAAAATGGCGTCACGAATCGTTCAAAATCGTACCAATTTTGAATTTCGTGTTGAAACGCAGTCACTATAAAATGTAGCGTAAAAGATTGTCTGTGCGGTCGATGCACTTTGCTGACGAATTTTTATTTTTCTTTTATTTTAATTACAAGTAAGTAGGTTTTATTTAGTTTTGAGCAGTTTCAGCGTTACGGTATCAGCGTTCTACGACAAAATTAAAACGCTTTAGAAAATATAAGGCATTTTTGTTTTAGTCGTCTTATTAATTAATGTAAATCACACATATATCTCAAGGATTTCAAAAATGTCATATACAAAATAGTGTCTAAAAAATATTTCATTTTCCAGTTCCCTTATTTTCATTCAATCTCGTAGTTAATAATAATAGCGCAATTCATATACCTAAATGTAGTTTGAGTAGATATAGTAATATTTTTAAACAGCAAAATAGATGAAATTGCAATTGTCATCAAATAATACTCGTACACGTTTCTCAATAAGACTTATGAAATAAACAATGCGGGTCTTTAATTAAATTTATGACAATCCTGCAAATTATATAAATATAACAATACGGTTTGGAATTTGGAAAGCAACACTATTTATTGATTGGCTACAAGGCATTGGGACGCCAAGAAAAATAAATCGTCTATTCTGGATCATTATTGGAAACTTTACTGAATAATACATAGTTCATATATTATATTCTCTTATTATATAATACGTATTGAATACTTACTAATTATAAATGCCATACAGCGCAAATAATCGAAAGTTCTAGATTTTACGAAGTATTCTTAAAAGATCATATTCGTATTTGTAACACAAAATACGTTAAAAATTAAATAAAAAGCAACTTATGAGGTCAGGCCAGTGTCAACAATAAAAGTAACTCGGTTGGTTGGATTTTATTAATTACTTGACGAGAGCTTCCCACGCCGCGCCGAGCCCGTTCACTAAATACTCTGTCTGAATATTATCACGAATACCCAGATATGACTACTAAGTGCTATTATATTAAAAAATTTAATGACTATTTAACGTAAACATTACCCGCTGTGTCTTATCTATATTGCAAGGGTATTCTTGTAAAAGTTTCAAGAATTATAATATTCAATGTGTTATTTGATCGCAATTTACACATATCGTAAAAAGAAACACCTAATTTTGTTACTAAATATAATTTGATATTTCCAGACAATTAAAGATTGGTAGTTAAATATTGAAAATATAGAAAGATACAACAAAAGGCTAAGGTAAACGATACTTATGTCACTTGAGATATACTCGTAGTTCGTTTTAATTGAATGTATTTCAAAATTGCACATCGATAAATATAACGGTAAATCGCCAGATTTGCATTATCTACAACTAAAGAACATACAACTAATTTTAATTATCAGTACCTCTTTAGATTACCAAAGTTAAAAATTGTGTTTTAATATCACTATTACAATAAAAGCCCTATATATGTCTTAAGGAGTGAAAAGAAATTAAGGAAATAATCTAGTGAATACACTTGGCTTACTGCTTCCGTAAAAGCTGGATGAACGAGAAAGACAATTATTTGCCTACTACGGATATCCTCCAGCGCTCGAAATAACGGTATCCAAGATTATATTACTCAGAAAAACTTGTTTTATATCCAGGATGACGTAATGTTTTACAATTATAAGGAGAATTAGAAGAATATTAAAAGCTGCTTTAATGATCATGAGTTTGATTTAAAAAACTGCAAAAACTGTTTGAAATAGTTTCTAAATTAATGGCAAATATTATTTAAATTGTGATTTGTCATATAAAATTTCTACATCTAATTTTCTGTCCGAAAAACAGAATTACAACAACATAGTTTTATTATAGACAAATTCGGGTTTCTGTAGATATTATTTGTCATGCAGCCTATAATATCAATTTTATAAATTCAAGATGTGATATAATTATTATATTTACAAGATTACAATTTGTAGAACATCTTATAGTTCCAATTTCTCAAAAGCTCTACGTTACAACTTTTACAATCCAGAAATTTCTTTCAGCGCTCTATCTCTGTGTCGATTAAAATACCTTAAGGCCGGAAGAGCAGTAGATATCCATTGAAGTAAATTCCACTTGGAGACTTGATTAGTTCACTGTAGACGGAATACCGAGCATCCGTTCCGCTCTCCGCTCGACTCGACCAAAAAACTTACAGGAATGCCATTTACTAGATCTCGGTGTGAACAATCCAACTTAGGGTTATCAGTCATTTAAAGCAAATCGAAAATTATCGCGCGAAAATTTGTATAAGGATACAACAAATGGAAGAAAAACTCAATTCAATTGTCTTTTTTAGAAACTGTAAGTTGAATCTAAATTAGAATGCGAAACCTTTTTGATATTACAAGTATTGTATGTATGAACATTTCGTCTTTTTAAAAATAATAATTGTAATAATAATGAAGATAAAAATACTTTGTCTGTTATAACTTGTGCTAGGTAACCCTAAGACATATATTGACTTAGCCAATCACTACAGGAATCCGTCGATGCTTGAAGATGAAGAGATTCCTTCATGTGATAAACTCATTTTAATGCCAATACCTCGGCTAGTCAAATCATTACTAATGGAGACAATTATTCTGCAGAATATAAACACAGACTTCACTAAGTATCCTTTTTCTTCTGGATTCATACATGTAATGACATAATAAATTTTGTATCAGAATGTTAATGATTTTATGAGAAATACATGGACGTAGTGTCAAATATTTCTTTCATTTCGACTCTTATTTTTTAAATCTGAATGGGCCATTTATTTAATAAATTTAAAATTTTACAATATTTTTAATAATAATGTCACAAAATCGTATTAATGACTTTAATATATCAAATATAAATCTTTAATGGCGATAATTTGTTTTTTCGCTAATTATCTATAATGTCGAAGACTATAAAAGAACATATTAAAACTGTTTCTTATAAACTCTTCAAATTTCTGTAAACGAAAAACCATTATGTTATATAAAAATTGTCTAGTTTGCTATTGGGGCAATCTAGATTTCACCGCTTCACATGAAGCAAATTGCAGTTGAGCGATCACGTAAACTAATCTTCAAAACCCATTTTGACAGTGGACTTCCATTATTTAAAAGAATATTTTCACACGACACATGATTTTACAGCTTCTAACCATTTATGTGTGAAATATTTTTAAACACGGCGCAGCTTAGTAATTTCTGAGGATAAAGGCACACTGCGTTGAAGGTACAATAGTTGCCTTATCATTTAAACTATTATTGAATATTGCAAACTACAACCTACTTCTAATATATAAAATTCTCGTGTCACGGTGTTCGAACTTGAACTCCTCCGAAACG
>JAOSYY010000009.1:872158-890620 GCA_025727935.1 Hebomoia glaucippe | reverse complement strand
TTCTAAAACAATTGAATTTTATAAAAAATACTAAACTTAACGCTAAGTCACAGGTAAAAGTTAATTACGCTGGATAAAATATTCATGAATCTAGTTAAACGTTAGTGTATTATTTTTTATTCTTCAAAACTAATTATGAGAATACGGCTACACTAGTGTTCTATACACATCTGCATCTATTTTATTCAACTGTATTTTTCTTTTTACTTTACAGGTAAATGAGTGATACATGATCACTAATTTACCATCAAGCTTCTATGCTCTATCCGCAATATTTCTTATTAAACCTTGTTATAACTTTCATTACCGTACTGAGCTCACAGGGTCGGCTATGTAATTATTATACTTACAAGTAATTAAAAATGTCCTAAAATTAAATTCAGTTGCATACTGTACCTGTAAAAGCTGTGGATGTATCTGCAACAATGGTTGTGATGCGTTTTGATACGTGGCGCCATCTGAACTAGTTACAACGCCGCCGCCCAATAACGACTGCAACTGTTGCATCGATATCACCTGAAATAACCGTACACTTCTTACATGAAGTCCAACAATATGGTCTGAATTCGTAACTCCTGAATAACTTTACAATAGTAGAAACTGTTTATATGTTCTACTGACGGGTTAAAGAAATTACCACAAATTAGAGATATTTAGGGGAAACATATGAATTAATACAGTCGATATACTTCAAAACACTTCACTAGATGGCATTAAATATCATATTTCGATAATTTGTGGTATTCTGCTATTTTTTCTTATCTTCCACAATCTTTTGGAATGATAGGGCATTGGAGTATTATATCCGTCAGGCTGTATAAGAAAAAATAAATTCACATTGCTGGTAATTTTTCTAGACCGAGCAAAGTATCGAGGATGAGCATCTTTTCACCATCTAATCCTAACCAATACCAGGTTGTATCAGTGCGGGGCCTTTACCAAATTTTATCAAAGTTGCATGTTTTGCTTTAGTAACGGCTATCAGATTTATGTAAATGACGGTTGGGGGGGGAGGGGGTTTACCTCTTGATCTTGTTTCTCTGTTGAAAGAGAAACAGGAACAAAACCTTAAAATAACTAATACATCTATAAATCAACAAATAAACATGACTGCTACTTAAAAGTTATGTATAATTATTAAAAAATTCCAACCCACTCTTACATTAAGTTTTCTCACGCACATTCGGTACTTATAAATGTATACAAAATAATCGAAACAAACCTGAGGTTGTTGAACTTGTATACCATTTGGTACAGTGCTCGCTGCATTCACAATGGCAGCGGACAGTTCATTGCCCTGAAATTTTCAGTTTTTTGTTAATTACAATACCTAATAAAGAACTTCGATACAACACATAAATCGATTTTTTGTAATTTTGAACTGACGCTCGCAATAGCAAAATATAGGTATATCCTATATTCAAATCATCCTAATACAAACAATTTCTTTTAAAACTACAGCAGTTTTAAATATTCAGAGAATTCACGTGGTTTTAGACATGAATAAAAGGATAACCATATGCAAACCATAGGTTACACACTTACCGTGTTGGTCCTCCAAACAGTTCAAACCATGCAAATACTATAAGCATGCTGTACTTACGTGACTGCACTTCTAGTCTTTATATATAAGCTCATGGGCAACTCCGGCGTCAGCTCAGAGTGCAAGAGCTGAATAACTTAATCGCGGGGTGTTATGTTGCGAATGTTATACGCGTCTAACCACTAATGTAAGTATACAGGGTGTATAAAAGTGGACACTGGCTCAAAAAATTCTAGTGAGCAACAGTCTGTGTGGTGACTGATTTTATTTAGCGTTTTCCATAACCTGTTTTAAATGAATGCAGCTGTAATATAGAAAATTTGAAATTTTCAAATAAGACAAATTTTGCTTATCAATTCAAATATCAATAAATTTTATTATAGGTCTCCAGATAAGTTTTCTTGTCCTAACAGTAATTAAGAAATGAGATTTATTTCAAATTTGTCAGCTAATTGAGGCAGGTGTCTAATTTTAAATACCCCCTGTATAGCCTAGCCCTGCCTAACTCACCGACAGCCCTTGCGCTCTGAGCTGTTGAACAACAGCAGTGCTGATGACTCGCAACTGCGGCTGCTGTTGCTGCTGCTGCTGTAGATAGTGCTGCTGTATGGCGAGCGCAACTTCGCCTTGCACTTGTTGTTGTACGAGCTGTTGTTGGACCTGTTGTTGTTGCTGCTGCTGTTGCTGCGCTTGTTGCTGCTGCTGTTGCTGTTGCGCCTGTTGTTGTTGTTGCTGCTGTTGCGCCTGTTGTTGTTGTTGTTGTTGTTGTTGTTGCTGCTGCTGCTGCGGACCTGAAAAATCAAATACAATGTTTAAATCTATCGTTTAGAAAGTTTTCAATGGGTATTTTATGATAACGTTTAAGTATTTAATATAATGACTATGCTAATTTACTTACTGTAATGCTGCTGCTCCTTATCTTGCTGCTGGTCGGGCCCCATGTTGGCGGGGCCGAGGCGACTACACGTCGCCGCTAAAAGTGCTAAGGGCGATTGACTACCACTGTTTTCCTGAAAAATTATTGATAACGTTATAGAGCAGTACATATATATGTTATAATAGTTATATATACATAACATATTATTTATAAATTGGATCCTATAAACATTCAAAGTATAGCAATCCTAGAAATTTAAACTGTTCTATTTGCCACAAAAATTATTATATTATATTGTTCAAAACAGGTCAGCAGCATTGTATATAGCAAAGAAATAATTATACCAATAACAAAACATCTAGACTAACTCAAGGTTTCTCTTTAAAAATTCTTGAATCTTTATCCATGGAAAATTCAAAGAAAAAGCCAAACATGTCTATATAACAAATCTAAGCCACAAAAGTCTAAACATAAAATCAATGTACAATAAGAATCACAGAGCTCACAAGTGCTCTTATCAACACTCATGTTACTTTATCTCCACGGACCTATATTTCTTTGTATCTATAAAATGTGAGCAAGTAATAGATTTCTTATTAAATTGGAACTTTTAAAATTTATAACTTAGTTGTACCAATCTGACATGCTAATAATATTGAATGTACAAGTGCAGGCCACCTGGTAAATAAGAATTACTTATGTAGACTCACTTATTTTTTAGGAACGGATACTGCAATGATATTTGTAAAGTGTATGTAATAAGTACTGGGATGCAAACTAAGTTTTATTAGCGATACATAATCTTGTTTCTTACTTATTACCAATGTTTAAGATATTGGTGCATATAATTTAATACTAATGAACATAGCAGAAACTAATAATGTCATATAACTGTCTTAAATGTATTTTTAATTAACTATCCGGCTACTGTCTGACATAACTTCTAACATTATCTAAATATTCAAGATTCTAGTATTCATTGGCTTAAATATTTATGATATGACACAAAGCAAGATAGATATATTAAATATAATAAATTCTAAGTAATATAATGATATGGATCATATTAAACAAGGTTATATTTTAAGCAGTCTCATTCTAAGCAGTTTGTTAAAATGCAATGTATGGGAATAGGTTGTATAATTTATTATAGCTTAAGAGTTTAGATTGTAATAGATCAATTTACTCATAACATAACATGAGAGCCATACATTATAATAACATCATGCTATCTATACATTTCTAATATATGTGCATAGAATTGCCACCGAACACGATACGTCAAAAATGGCGCGAACTGCAAGGGTGCCCAAACGTAGCTACTGTAGTTCTGCTCCCCTTTCAATGGGAGACTATTATTACTTTGTAGGCATTGTTATGCGTAGACATTAAAAATCGTCTATTGAATTATTGATCTTTTTAAATAGATTGTTAAAATTTCAAGTTTAAATACTCTTCTGAGTTAAAACTGTACTCTTTACTTTCTTATCCTGTGTTATTGAACTATTTTATTAAATTTCCAATTAAGTCGTCATATCTAAAAGATCATTAAAGATTTTGACATTTAATAACTTCCAATGACATTTTCTGTTGACAATTTCTATTTATGTGCAGTTTTAAAACGAAGGAAGGAATTTTACGAATAAGCTGGAAACGAAAGATTTAAATTTCTATGTATTGTAATAAATACAGTTAGCTGTAGCTTTTAAAATTTTAAACTTGTAATTGGTAACCCAGCTCTATATAGATTTCCAAATTAATCAAATTGTTTATTAAAAATACTACTACTTTTTTTGCGGTTTCATTGCATAAAGTCATCAAACTGCTTATAACTATGATTAAATCGATGCAGTGTAGTTCTGAAGCTGTAATTTTTATCGATTTTTAAAATTGTTTATTGATAAGACTCCATGTTGACTGTTATCCAAGTTTCTATAAGGCCGACACTTGGGAAAGTATTTTGTAACAACTATGTAGTTACAATCGACACGCCTTTTCCTAACAAGTGTCGGGAGCCGGGAGTCGTCGCATTCAAGGCCGCCGCCGCCCTTTGATCCACCCACCTTAGATCGCGTGACTTTGATTTTCACGCACTTATAACTAGGTTATGACCGATAACTATACCTATACTAATAGTTCTCTAATTAACTAAACCAAACTTTTAAGCTACTATAATTCGTATATTTTAATAACACTGTTATATTATTGTGTAAAGTCGCCATTTCTTTGCCTCTTAGTAATTAATGTATATTTTTTGAAATAATAAAATATCCCAGTGCGCAGATTCCAAAGTTGACTTAATACTGCAGAAACAAAAATAGAACGTAAGTAATATTTTGGTAAGGGAGTCGCTCACAACGCGGTCACAACCTCCTGCGTGTGGCCTGGCGAGACCCACACGGCCGGGACTGCATTCGCCCCGCCCTCCCCCTGCGCTGAGTGACACACGAGACCGCTGCCCGCTAGCGTCCAATGTGTTACACAATAACACTGTATCCTTTCACTTTAAAACATTTACCTTAATTAATTTATCTTCACTAATATATTCTACATCCACTTTTGTTGGCTCAGACGACATTATCTACTTTAAAATGAAAAACATTAATTTTTCTTTGTTCATCAAAAAGACGCACCATTCTCACGACCGGCCGCCAAGCTGCGGCGAGCGAACTAACGTCGAACAACAACGATCAACTTCGGGAGATTTCGGAGATCCGCCTCCTATCGCGTTCGTAATATTAAAGTTTTAACTCATTTTATTATATTTTTAAGCATTTCTTGAACAATCTATTATTACCATAACACTTTTAGTATCGAAATATAAGTAAATAAATATTTTTCTAAGAAGCAGTGATTGTTGCTATTACTTAAATCACTTATAATGATGAAAAGCCCAGTATCGCTGTCTCGTTTTATAAGAGACAGGTCTTGATTATTGGTAGGCAGCAGCTGCGCCTCTCTTCTCCTCCCCGTCGCGGGTGCGGTGCCGCCGCCGCCGCCCGGTAATAATAATTGAAAGTAGGAAGGACGTAATAATGGGTGTATAACCTCGCGCCCGCGGCCTCCTTGGGCGGGCAAAAAATGCACACATGTCGTGTTTCGTGGTGTAAGGGTTGCGTTTCTTACGAGGACACGTTCTTTGTAAATAAATGAAAACGAGTAAAGTTCTTAGTTGGCTCACGAGATTGAACAGAATTAGCACGTTATACGCAATATCAATATTAAATCGCTTCTTAATATTCACTTTGGACACGTTTCTAATAAAACATTTGTATAAGTATATCACATTATATAGGATATGAATAATGCTAGGATTTAATATCTCAATACGTTACACTAAAGTAAAGTGTTAATATTTAAAACTTACACGTTTTTTAATATTTATTTTATATATTAATATTTAATAACTTAATCATATTTAAAGCTCTGGCTATTCTGTCCTAATTAGGTAATGTATTTAAAAATGATACAGAATGATGTCTGTAAATACATTATTTTGCTTGTGTTGGAAGCAGCCTCGAAATGAAAGTGAAAGTCGTTTCACGTTTTGTCAAGCGTCTGTTGCTTTAGCCCCAAGTCCATTATGCACGAATGAGCAGCCGCCCCGTGAGAGCATGTATCCCAGGCTTAATTATCACCTGAACTATAAAGTAGTTTTGAATCATACTGCCTAAACATTAAAGTATACAATTGTACTAAAAAATATGTGGATCACGCATTCTAAGGAATATAAATTTATCTACATTGCTATTGAAAAAAGAATCTTCTTGGTATGCAATAAGGTTAAATTTGTATCGTTCGGTATTGTTGTTTATATGACATTGTTGGTATACGATAACTCCATTATGGGTGTACCGTGGCGTGGCATGCGGTAGTCGAGTGACGTGATAGTGTTTGTGTGTACCTAATTAGTAGACGAACAGTACTGATGAAATCATCGTATTGTCTTCAATAGGTGCCTACTCGATGCCGAAGCGCTACCGCAGTCTATCTATATCGTATATCTCATTTAAATAGTATTAACATTACTACCTAAATAACAATTACATTTGTGTTATCTCGGGTTAAATGTCAGTTTTGTTAATTTTCTTTACTTACTTGGAAAATATCTATACAATCTATCAATTTTACTTTTTATTTAAACTTCGCTTATATATTAAGTAAACGTATGAATCACAATTACAATCAATTTTATTCCTTGACCTCTAGAGTGGAGTGAATTCTGTTTTGCTGTATTTAGTTACCTACACGTATATATTAAGTAGAAATAACTTCAGGCATGTTAAACAAATATTTAAACGTGAAACTTAAAACAAGTGCAATGTAGGTTATATATTTTCCACATCAATATATTAATATGTAGTTCAGGGGTTTTAGTTTTCGTAAAAATAACATCGTATCTTAAGACTGCTTCACATACTGCCACTAACGCTTCTCGAACAGGACCTTCGATACATAAAATATATATTATTACACTTTAAACTTATTCGTATGCAATCTAGTACTGCAGGAAACGTTAATATAATTCATAAGCACCTTTGCAATTCTAGTTAATGCATCAGTCATTCTATGACAGCACAGCACGCTAATGCTTTACGTGTATCGCATAACTTGGTATAACCCTTAATATACAAGTTGTAATCAAATTTATAGTTTCTCGTCAAGGTGGTCCAGTTAAAGTCACTGATAGATGTCGTAAAGAAAAGTGAATGTAAGGTATTAAAATGCGTACCTACGAATTCACTGGGAATTATTTAAATAGGTAGGCATTGTGTGATTCGATTTTCTTTTCTGTTTACGAACGAAGAAGGATCCCTGCGGTCTGGAAGAACGTGACATATTTCCTTCAATAATTCGCTACATTTCATTAAATGATTCGCACAGGCATTCCAATTGTATTATTTTTTTACTGTAATGGCTTTGATATTCATTATATTTCTGTTCTTAATCAAAGTGATGAGTAGTTTGCATTTTCCTCCAAGATTGACACACCTCAGTTTGCCCTGTAAAGAGATAGCTACATTATGAAGAATAGAATAATAGTAACGTGTCTTTACAAGGACCTCCTACAAATTCATCATTGCTGTACGAATCCCGCCTATTTGGTAGGAACACCAAGTTTCTCACAATTTGATGGCATTTCATCCGATTGTTGTTTTTGGCTGAAAATTTAACTTTGTTTGTAACGTTTGATATGGGAATATATTGAGATTGAATTTCACGCCAAGTAGGAAGGTAACCTGACCTGCAGGTTACAGCTGAGACGATCGGAAGCGGAAGCGGGCGTGGGCGGGCCGGACCGCCACCCGCCCCCTCCCGACACGCCCTTCCTCTTGAGACATTGCATCACGCTAATTATCACATTAGCTACATATTATAATAGTTTTATAAATATATATCCCTTTAAAGTTACGTCTTGAACCGCAAGTGTCACCTCATGCCGGCCATGTCAAAGGCCACAATCCATCCTCCAACAGACGGTCCACTTCCTAGATACCCCGATGTAAATGTGACAATTACGAGAAGTATCCTTTGTGCAACTCATAAATAAGACTTATCTTTATTGAACGATTTTGTAGTAGGCAATTTTTTTGGATAGGTACTTATATCAATATTTTAATAAGACACATATTATATTGTAATGTAACTACTTATTGTGAAATATGTTTATATAATTTGATTTTTTGTTATTTTTTAAATTTTTAACTAATTAATTTAACTACATAGATAACATACAAGTCAAATCAACTCCATATAATGGCAAAAATAACGACACTAAATGGAACTTTAATTAACAACTTCAGGTTTATTATTACTAATACGAAACTGTAACCAAAAACACTTCAGCCTACATCTGTCAAAACGTCTGTTAGACAACTGGCAGTTTCCCGCGGTTGAAAAATTCATAAACACACGGTAGAGCGAACACCCACCGCCCGAAAGCGGCCCACGGGGGCGTAACCGCCGCCCTACATCCGGAATTACGATAAAACTTACACCAACTTATTTTAGACAATTTTTACGAAAGTTGGTAAAATATATACGATAAGGTACGCTTTACGCTGTTATATATAAGCTGGGCAAATTTTTGATTTACTTTGTACTTGCAGGATATCCTACATGATTCAACAAATCTAAAATCCTCCTAAGTATAAAGAGTGTGATATGGAAAAACTATAACTTTTGGTGTAGGAATAAACAATAGTGTCACTTAAAATTGTAAAATCCACCGCAGATTTTTCCTAGACTACAAATGTATGTGGCATTCAAAAAACACTTATAGAGAGATGCAGACATTCTGTTGGTATTTTGACTAATGGCTATGGAATAGTTTCAATATCTTTAAACTTTATTATTTGGACGTGTAATGAAAACAGATAAATATACAGGGTTATTGAAAAAAAAAACTCATTTTTGAATTTCTAATATTTTCTTTATTGAATCAAAGGTAATTCGAAAAAATGTCTTTATTAACAAATTCTAATAAATAATTGTAAAACATTTAAAAAAGGAAAATACGCATTTCCGTAGGTACTCAAGAATAATATTTTTACAATAATCTGCTTGAATTTATACAACCTTTTATTTTATTCAATTCATATACATTGTATAATAATCTATTTTTATTTGCCAATTACATTTACCTTCATAAAAAATACAAACTAGTTTGAGAAATTAATGATAAGTATAATTAAAAACTGTATCACAAAAGGACGTAAATAAATAACTAATATCTAACTATATACTAATTTATAATAAGTATGAGGCAATTCTAATAAAATAATACGCTACTAGAGGTATGAATAAGTATACACAACTACAAGTCTACAATAATACATATATTTGGAGTGAATCTACAAAATTCTATAACAAATTATATTTTTATGTGGTTGATACTGTGTAAGACATTATTAATACTCTTGGGTACATAAAACATTTATTGAATTTGATAAATTTAAGAGAATAGAGGTGTTCACTACTATCTGAAACAATAAAAACATTTATAAATATTTTTGAATCACGCCATCTATTGTATAGTACTCAAAGCACTCATTGTAAAAGAAGTTTGAATTTCTATGGGTGAAATACCAGTTGATGATTAATACTTACAGATGGCACTAATATATTTGTGTATTTGATTCATGTACTCAAATATTTTCTTGACCTTTGATACCAAGGAAATATTACGACCCAACATGACAACAAAAGAGTTAAAATTTTCCAAATCCTCAAAGTGCTAAGATACATTTGTGCAGTGTTAAATTACCGCAATTCAATAAAACAGTTATTAATTAAGACTTACCTCCAGCTTGCAAATGTTAAACAGCTTACAAGCCTCCACCACTTCGATCAACAGTGATCTGCTTTTTTAAGAGTTCCTTTGCATGATGTTCCTCTTCCATTTCGGCCATTCTCGCAAACCGCGAGTACGTTACGTGGCCCGACTTGATAGCAGACATCATCTGAATCAAAATTAGGGATTGAGCTTACTGATTGTCGATGTGTTTTTACATTGTAATTTTAAGATGATATTCATGTATTAATATTGTATACATATTAATAAAATTGATGAGTTTCTTTGTAATTCGAAAATAACTTGATTTTCGCTAAATACATATGAAAGTTCAGTAGTGATAACAGAACATAGTTTATACGATTTTTGTCTATCTATATTTCTATTTCCGCGTAAAGTACTTAAAACCAATGAAATTCATTCGGATTTACTGGAAAAGTTTTTTTTACACTAAAAATAATTTATAAATTTGCAAAGATGAATTCTTAATGGTCCTTTAGTTTTGTAAAACATCTTTTGTAAAATAGTATAATAGTAATTTAATAAATGTGGCGTAGTGTTTTTTAGCATGTAAAATATTCGTTTCAATTGACATAGCTTAAATTAGGTGATTTTTTTATGAAATTTTTGTCTAAATATGCAAAAATAAAATAATTAATAATACACAAGAAGCGCATACATTAAGGCTATAGTATATTTTAGGCGCTAAGTTAGTAACAATGTTAGTTTGCAAAATCATTTCGTTAGTCATTAATTCATAATCAAGTGTTTTATTAAAAGTTTAATATATTACCCGTTAACCCTTTTTAATAATCGGAAATCTTTTTACAACAAAAAAATCGAACAGAAATCATTAAACAAATGGCTTCTAATCCAAAGTCACATAAAAACATCTTCGTAGCCATGAATATTTCCTATTGTCGTACTTAGACACACACACATCAATTTAATATTTATATATTATAGTTAAAAAGTAAATAAATACAGATAACAGTTGTAAGAGTAATCGATAATAAACTACATTGACAGTTAGTATTCATAAAATAAAACCGTTTAAAAAAACCTCCATGGTATACATGCGGAAGTAAGAAGCTGTCTGTCGCTGATAAAAACAAAAAAATACAAATACGGTTAAACAGCTGTTGACCATAAAGCGTTTTTTTACGCTAACAGAAAAACTTCAAAATACAAGCTATTATAATTTCGAGCATATATA
This sequence comes from Hebomoia glaucippe, assembly GCA_025727935.1. Classification (NCBI taxonomy): domain Eukaryota; kingdom Metazoa; phylum Arthropoda; class Insecta; order Lepidoptera; family Pieridae; genus Hebomoia; species Hebomoia glaucippe. The sequence continues at coordinate 879,690 of JAOSYY010000009.1, read as the reverse complement.
TTTTTGACATGAACCTGCAAATACTCGTCGAGTTCGACTTGTCCGTTCATGTTAGTGTCGATCTCTCGCAATATTTCGTGCAACTGTTCGCCAGTCACCTCCTCGCCGTAGTTCTGTAATGTCTCCAACGGTCATACAAAGCATAGACAACACAACCCAGCAGAATTTGACAGAACAATAACTGTCAAATTGTGCAAAAAAATTAAAGATTCTAGAATTTTTCTTTAAAGTGCTTCTAGGCAACCATAAACACTAAGAAAATCAATATAATTCTAGAGTCCTTAATTTACCCTTCCCAAGCTCCTAATAAACCTAAACATGGCACATTCACTTTCCCAATGGTTTGAGATATTTCTACCTGAAGATAATCTTGTATTTCCAATTGTCCATTATACGTAGCATCTATCTCTGATAAAATTGCACTTATTTCATCATCTGTAGGTCTCACACCCATACTCTAGAATGATTATTTATAATAACGATTAATTTTAAAGTTATGAATAAATTAAAGTTCTTCTCGTATACAAAGCTAACGTAAATTATTTTTGGAGCATAAAGTTAGGAAATAATATATCAGTTTAATTAAAAAGCGGTGCTTCTAGTTTTTGAATAAATTACTGTATCAAACAATACACACGTTTTTGAGTGGACTGTTAACAAACCTAACGAAGTGTCATTAATTTTACATATTACAAGGTACATGAAATTGATGTCACCTTAAGACTCCTTCTAATGTCATTGATAGAGACGTATCCTTTCTTGTCCTTGTCGATGATTTGGAAGCGTTTGATGTAAGTCTGGATCTCGTCCTTGCTCAAGTTGATAGGAATCTTGTCCCGACTGGCCCGGTTCACCATTTGACCCATTTCATTAGCTAAGAATTCAGAGGCCATCTTTATTTGTTTCTGTAGGAAATATAGAGGAAAATTAATGAAATTCAATACTCATTTATAATGCTAATTGTACATAGCCATTTATAAAAAAAATGTAATGTACATTGTAGAATTAACGAGCTAGCACAAGCCATTTTCTTTCTTCTCAAACCAAGCATTATATCATATATTGAAAGCTTTAATATCGTAGACTATTTAACCTAAAATTCAGGGAAACAGTAATATGTTGTAATGCAAAGAATACCCCGTAAGAGATGAACTTACTTGTTTTTCAGCATCGCTCCACTTTAGTTCCTCCGCCATAATATCCACGATGCCAGGTAGAGCTTCCGCCGCGGCTTGTACATTCAAGAAAGCCAAACGAAGGCGTCGAGCGATCATATCAATGGCTGTGCAAGCGTATTCACGGACACCGTATCTGTTGAAAGAAAGGTATACAAGAACTTAGATAACGTGATATTGGTTTGTTGTAGTCAACAACGCCAGAGAATCTAAATATGAAAAACCTTAAGTATATATCGTATGTTAGGAATATTTGGACTTAGTGCCGATAGCTTCTATACTCTGACTTATGTATAGCTAACAGTTTTTCTGTAAAGTAAAACTAAACAGGAGAAACTTCCTATAATATCTATGAATATAGGCAAGTGTTTACACCAACTAGCTAGTACTAAAAAGCTGCTCAAGTTGATAAAGCTAAGGATAGCTCCTAAAAATTTAATAAACTGATAACTCATTCGCGACATTTTAGGTTAATATCTAAAATACATTTCAAAGAAGTCTATTGTTGAAAACATCTCACCTTATTTCAGCATCAATGTAAGGGAACTCCGGGTGCATCTTTTTTCCAATAACAGGCCACCTCTGTCCAGTCATAGCTGCCATTTTCGCTACAGCAAACGCTCGGTCACCGTAGGACTTTGCTAAATGTTGAGCTACCTGAAGTTTTACCGTTTTATCAAATGTAGTAGTAGTCAATTACTAACAAAAATTTATTACTTTAATATACACATATAAAAAACAGTTACATAATTTTACTCCACCGTTAATACATTACCTCCATTTCAAGACCGAAGTCCTGAACAAGTCGGATGTACATCGTAGGTGTCCAGCCGTGGGCGCCTTCAATAAGAAAGCCGTCCGTCTGACATTCTCGATATAAAGGTTTCAAATTTGCACCTGTTACGAAATTCTTTTGTTCATTCAATTTATTCTTTAATACAATATAAAAATATTTTGTTTTTTCATAAAATTCTTTCAGAAAAACGGAATGCGATATAAAAATCAAGATTACTAGAGTCATCAAAAATAGTGTAAATAACATATTGGATACCTATAGTAAAAACTGTTACTTACTCTCGATAGCTGCGTCGATGGTTTCGGCAGCCATGGCACGGTAAGTTGTCCATTTGCCTCCCGCGATGGTAACGAGTCCAGACGGAGAGACATGCACGATATGGTTCCGAGCAAGCGACTGTGTGTCCGGCTTATTGGGGTCGGACACTAAAGGCCTGATGCCAGACCAAGCTGACAGAACGTCACCACGACGAACTGAAAAGAAAATTACCTTTTTCTAGATTTTGAGTTGGAAGAGTAAGCCATCTATCTTAGTGCATAGCATATCACGTAAGTACCTAAAAATCACAATACATGTATATATTTAATTATTGGTAAGAAATAACATATTAATTTTGACATAAGTATCTTTCCCTATAATGGTAATTTATTACAACACTATTAAGGAAAAATTGTACAAGTAAATAGAAAAACGAAAATGGCTGTTTTATTCAATAGATATCCATACAAGAATATGTGTGGCACATTATCCTCAAAGGTGTGTGTTATAGAATCTTTAACTTTTTGCATTATCTGGTACTGTAAAAAATTCTAAGATATTTTGCCATTTGCATTAATATATAGTTGGTATGAAATTAATATGATATAATATGAGGGCTATCTAGTCCCTACCTCTTCTCAGCCCGCCAATATGAATGTTATAAATAGGTTAATTTTATTGGGTACCTTCAACATCAGGGTTAAGGTAGTTCCTGACTTCCGTGAGGATGAACTGGATCTCATCTTCTGTAGGTTTAGGGTTGTGTGTGACATCACAAGGCAGGTCCGTGGTCCCAGCGATGGTGCCTTTTAACCAAGGCAGGAAGAAGATTACACGACCATCCGATGTCGATGGATCAAGAAGACCCATGTGCTCAGGGCTGTAAGATAGAAGGACCATAGAAGCGAAGAAAAATAATATTTCAAACTAGATTAAATGTATTTCTTTTTTTGAATTAAATGAATATTATAATAAATTTTGCAAAAAAATCATTATACCTGTAATAACCTGGCAACACAATATGGACTCCAGATGATGGACAGCAAATCTCTTTGATGGTTTGATCGTCCATCTTTCTAATAGAGTCTGTGAAGGGTCCCGTAGCATTGATTATACTTTTCGCTTTCACATCCCATTCCTTTCCTGTTAGTTCATCCTGAAATGTTGATATGAATATAGGTTCAGTGAACTTTGTACTTTGTAGTGGGAGTTGTCTCCCAAAGGACCCTGATATAGTAGGTTAAGGCTTGATTAATTGTAGGAAATTATCTTTATAATATCAGTTATACTTCCTTCCTTCATAATATATTAATACCACTAACATTTGGATTTCGTAATATAAAGCAATATATTTATGCAATATTTTCCATTATAAAAATTTAACCAGGATAAAATTTCGATATCCATCACATTAAATACTTTAAGTAAGTAGGTACATACGAGTCTATGTTTATAGCTAAACGTGTTAGGACCAGTTCAAATAAAATCTTGTTGCAACTTAATTTAATTTACCGCTTCAGCAATAAGTTGTCAAAATTAATGATGAAAAAAATATATATGGTCCCGTGATATAATTAATTTAAACATCTTACCCGAACTCTTGCCCCGCTAAGTTTGCCTGCAGTTTTGTACAACTTGAGAACTCGTACGTGATTGGCGATGGTTGCGCCATGTCTAGCTGCTGTAAGGGCTATAGCCAAGTTCATGCGGGCATCGTCTTGTTGACCTGTACATAATAAATTAGATTTTACTCGCAGCTTTCTATGGGTAGAACTGTTTCGAGAACTGTCATAGAATTCAAGTTGAATGAAGAGTAAAAGATATATATTTGTATCATAAAAATTACCATCATAATACACGATGCCTCCACACAAGTTATCGGATTTCAACATAGGGAAAAGTTCTAGAGTATTCTTTTTAGACAGATAGTATGAGCTCTTCAGATTCCTGTCTCCGGCTACCAAATCGTACATCTTTATACCAAACCAATAGTAAGGGACTTGCCACCATCTGTAAATTGTACATATATATGATTTATACAAAACGATCAACGAAGTTTCATCATCACTCAGTGATGATACCACTACGTTTCACTACTACGTTATAAATAGTTTTAGTTTCGGAAATAAATTCCAAGCAGGATAATATTAATTTGAGTAAATCAAAGTAATTATGAAGTATGTAAATTGCGCAACGCAAATAGGGGGTCATTACTATCATAATAAAAACATACTTATACACTGGGAGCAATATGGGCAAGGGCCGTGTTAAATGCGGCGCCACTTCCAACATATTAGCTCTTTCATGTAACGCTTCCTTCACCATCTTGTATTGCTCATAATCGAGCTGCATAATAGCCTTTTGAAGGTATCTCACTCCACCGTGAATTAACTTGGTGCTTCTACTAGAAGTCCCACTAGCAAAATCATCCGACTCTACCATAGCTGTACGGAGGCCTGAATGTTCAGGAATAAAAAAATAGAATAATATAATGTGTTTTAATATCGTGATAAATGAGAAAACATTATAATTATAGTGATTTTATTACGTTATTTATAAAGATAACGTAATTACCTCGTGTTGTAGCATCAAGTGCACATCCAGCTCCAGTCGCACCACCTCCAATGATCAGGATATCGTAAGTATGTCCCGCTTGCAAATTTTTTATTTGATCAGCTCGGGACGGCAGGGGGCGCTTTTTTCGTTCAGTTTTTGCAGAAACTGTCGCAGGTTTATACCAGCTCTGAAAAAAATACAATGAATTTTATAAAAAAAACAATAGGTAATTGAAGCTACAATAAATGAATACAAAATTTAATATTTTATCGATCGATTGAATCGATGTTAAATGTTTTGATGAAATTATTTATAAAGCTTACCACAGGAGAATCGTCGGCAGCAAATGCCCAGGTTGCGATTACAGCTCCAGTTACTCCCGCCGTACAGCCTACAAGTAATCTTCTTCGTGACATATTTCGCTGGAAGTATTAAAAAGGAAATAATCAGCACATTTTTTATAAAACTTAATTGTGTATATTAAAAGTTTCATATATTGTAAACACGGAATTTTATCTATACTATTTATCTGCCGGTTTATCGAATTTTCCGAGGCGTGTTGGCACGCAAAATCTCAATAGTAATTAAGTAAGACTTCTGATATTTCCTAATAATTTTAGGGAAAACTATGTATATGAATGACATTAAACTAAATGTATAAAATAAAGTCGACATAAATGGTATTTTGCACTAAAAAAATTCGTCTTTTTATTTTTTTTAACAGAGGACTTGAAATTATGTATGTTTTATTACAGTTTTTCGTGTACATTTAAATATGAGATCTTCGAAGTATAGACGAGCTGTAATATTGTGTCTAGTTTCAATAAACTGAACGTTTCGATTAAGGTTAATTGCTTGTAATTTTAATTACTATATTATTCAACATGATACGCTATCTTAATGTTGACATTTGAATATTATGTAAAATACATAAGGATAATTAAGTTATTAAGGATCATTAAATGCCAATTATTGGAAAACTTATTAATTTATTATTTACTGTCTCCATACATGTCTATAGAAATAAATCGTTTATATATTATTTTTATTTTTACCAAATAGACTTGATAAAAAAAACCGTTCTAAATACATATCTGTATCATTAAAACAATTTATTATATAATATATGCCAAATTGAATTGTTATTTTTTAATTAGCTCATTATCCTTAATAGACAAGTTTATTTTACTCCACACTTATTTTGAGGACGTTTTGCGATTGAAAGATTAAGTATTGTCAACAAATTGTCGATTATGGGTAACCATTGTAAAGTATACCCTAAAGCATTGTTTATATCTGGAACACTGCCAAATACCAAACGCTTTCTTTAACCTTTAGTATGTCGAAACCTGTCTTACTATACTTCTATCTATTGTTATCTGCCCAATTATTGATTGATACGATTTATTGATCAGTTGTATCATGGATATCATCAACTTTATCTGCGTAATATTGTGATTTATAATCCACCGAAATTTTTACTAGATACAATTTTTCGTTCGCCTATTTCATTAAACTCAACAGAAATTTAAACATTTTAGTACTCTAATAACCAAGTATTCTTAGGCAACTAATTGTTAATTGCGAAATATATATGTATATTAAAACATTTTAAACCACATGGAAATTGAACCTTTAGTCCTTTAAAATGTTGAATGCACCAGCGTTCCATTGACAAATCAGTCGACTTTTATAACGTAATAATTTTTTTATTGTAGATTTAAACATTTATCAGGGTCTATTCATTTATGACATTATAAAAAATAACTATATAGAAATTTACATGCCTACATTGCCTGGAAACCTAATGATAAATTAGTGATGCCATCACATTATATATCGATAGATAAAATGAAGGCCAATATTAGGATGATTCTTATGTATCACGATTTGCAACTTCTTTATCTTAACCCTATAGTCTACACGATAAGGCGGAAATTCATTCATGCTTCTTTATTACTATATCACGTTTATGTGGAATTTTATTAATCTAATGTAATAACGATAATAAAATGTAGATATAACATTAAATACACGCGTATAAATGCATTTCTTCGTAAATATAATTTATTTTTTATAGTATTTATTAATCAAATTTTTAATTGTAATAAAAATAACAAATCACTCGTCTTACTCCCAACTTGCACTTTACAATCATATGATCATTTAATTTATTTCTTAATGTATTTTTAATGTAACTAAAATTATATTTCTTTTTCCATACAGTAATTTGCGTCGGTCTCGAAAAATTGCGTATAAATACAAAATGCAACACGTGTAGATTCTTGCCAACATACAAATTATAATGCCAAGTTGCATTAAATGGTGTTAAAACACCTGATTATTTTACTTATAAGTACTTAAGGAACATAGTAATATAACACATCAGCAAGAATATTAAGGAGGAAAATTACATGATTTTTTTGACTTTAACAATTAAATAGGAATCACGATTTTGAGGAAATTTAAATTATTAGGAATTCCTCAGTCACAACCTCTATGAAAAGCAGTGATCTCCTGTAACTTATTAAAAGGAAATATTATACCAATAAATAATATAGCAAGATGACTATATTTTATGTCACAATTTTCCTCTTCTAAAGAACTAGTTACAGTGTATGTAGTATACTGCAGCCAAAACTGAAATAGAATCAGCTTGCCAGATAATACTTGTGGGATATCTGGATATAATAAAATACGATAGAGCTTATAACCAGTCCACTTTAATTGACGTGAAGTATATAATT
>JAOSYY010000009.1:856475-872058 GCA_025727935.1 Hebomoia glaucippe | reverse complement strand
GATACCCCGTCGTGCGAGTCTGGGATACCATGGCAAAAGTATTGCCAGCGTAAATTTAAATGATGTTCGCCACATACTAGTCCTATAGTTATTAAAATCAGAACCGCCGTCCTCACGTTGTCTAGTATTTTTGTATGTGTAAAATTAAAATAGTTTCTCGTAACGTAGTTCACATATTTATGTAACTGGTCACGTAATTATAGCGTAACAAAGGTGTAATAACTGCAATCATTACCGATTTCCATCGAACAGTAACCTAGAACAACGTTTAACCGTAAATCTGACCTTCATGAAGAGAGCAGGCATGATGTCATGTCAGCAGGGCAAGCATAAAATATAAAGTAGTTAATATAATGTAACAATTAACTTTCCATTAAAATATTGACGGATACAGACACGGTTTATTAATACATAAATATTAAATACCTTAATTATTAAAAATGCTAGTGCGGCTGAGAATGTGTACATCAATAAAATAAAAATAATGACTATCAATTAATACAATTTTGCGATTTATTTTACACCTATACGTTTAGATTAGTTTTTGTTCTTATATTACCTTAGATTTATATTTTTATCCAAACAGCTGATGAAGAGCAGCACAGTAAGTTCTATAAATATAAAGAATTTACTTGTGCAAGGACAGTAAAGGACTCATTTAAATCAGATCCAAAATATTTGCGTTTAACTCAGATCTATATAACACAGTTCCACAAGTTTTAATTGAGATGTTATTTTATATTCAACACTGTTGGTAATTTTCTAACTATAGTAACATATTAGCTAATCGCGTGTAATCGCGGAGAGGCATTTCAATGCCCTTGCTAGCCGACCCACCTACGTCGAGGGAGTAGGTATAATGATTATCTGTGGTACGCAGCACACTTCGATTTCATGACACGGTGACTCATTGAACAAAGCGTTCCTTGCTTCATTATACTCTTATAAGCGCCATCTAGATGTAGCGTACATAAATAAATTTAACGCAGTAGTTAACCCAAATATTCCATAAAAAAATATTTTTCGATATCAATAAAAAATGTACCTATTTCTATCCAAGCATTTTTATTTGCTCTTGAACTGCCAAATAAGAATGAAACTTTTCCATGCGCACATAACAGAAGTATATTTATAATAAATCATAAAATCCATGCGATAAATTTTGAATATTTTGATACACAGGAAATATTTAATTTTGTCTAAAAAGTTATCTTTAAATTAGTTTTGTAAAATCATTTTTAAATGTTTAACTACATTCTAAGTACAAATATTTTTTTAAATTTACTCGAAATCGGTATTTTGTGTCCACTGCTTATAAAAGTCATTGCACTTATGTTAATTTTTTTTGTTTAAGGATATTTATGTGAAAGTAATTAATATGAACGACACAAATTGTTTTATATTTTATTTTCCATATTATTTAATGTTATATAAGTATTCAGCTTGCTAATACATTTCTACAAACATCACTGATATAACATAAATTATGCAATAGAGAGCTAAAGAGATCACTTTTCCTTCTTCTCTGAAGAAAGTGAATTGTACAGTTTAGTGATTTCATTAGATACAACACTTTGCACTACTGTACCATTTGTATCTATGAAGTTTGCAAAAGATTTGTTGATAGAGGCCTCTCGGCTTTTGCCTGTTGAATCATGCATCACAATCACCAAGTTATATTTGTCATCATGCCTGAAAATTTTAACTAAAATGAATATTTTACTTTTTGTAAAAAAGATTTTAATAAGACTTTTACTATTATATTATATTATGTTATTCATATATAGTATGTATTTATATGTTATTCATATATACTATACATTTACAATTGTATACTTACTTTTTAACATAAGAGCTTGCTTCCCAAACCCGTATATTGTTACCAACTTTTTCTTTGGCAACCACAAATATACCTTTTTCTTTGAATGTTGTGTACAGAGTCAAAATACTCATAAGAATGAAGTATGATGACACACAAATTATTAATACCAATCTGTAAAAGAATATTTTTACTAATTTTGTTATATTATATATGTTTCAGTGTATTCATTTTAAATCATAAATTATTATTGTTATTAAATAATATTTATTACAGTTTTGACAAAATACTATGTTTTAAAATGCTGGAATGAAGTCTTTAAAAAACAAATTCAGACCAAAGTGTGTTCGAGTTCAAATAATATGTTAGATAGATGATAAAAACACTAAAATAAGTTTTTTATATTCTCCTTATTTAGAGATTTTAATATAAATACTATTTATATAATATTTTTAATGTATAATGGGTAAATAATACTTTTAAAAAATACCTCGATTGTGGGAAAGGATACAGGTAGTCCCACAGTAAAGCATACAAAGCTACTCCAACAGCCAGTGCACAAAGGAATAACCGCCCATCAATAAGTGCAAAGCTCTCATTACACTTCAGATCACCAGTGAGTACCTGCAAGAAATTATTTTTGGTGGCTAAATTCTACATAACAATGTAAATAAAAACAAAATGCTTTTAATCATCATTAATATTGTAGTGAAAAAGACACGCTATAGGACGGGATATAACTATAGATTTATAGAACAAAAGTTGTTCCTTAGAATACAGTTAGTAACTTTATACGAGTATATATTTAGTACAATATTACCTCTCTAATAGCATCATCAATAGCATTTTTAGCTGCAGCTCCATCCCATCTATTAATTTTTACTGGCTGGAAAATGAAATCAATAAATATTATGTTGTATAGCCGGTAGATTCAATGTTTAAAGCATCAAAACAGTGACGTGTCCTATACAGTTATTTAATAATTGTAGTGTGGACCCTAAAATATGAATAGTAATCGTTACCTCGGTAGATTCGCCCATTTCTGCACAGTAAAATTACAATACTTGGATTTTAAATTACGATGTTTGTTTATTATATTATACTTATAAACCGATCCACGCTTAGCGCCTACTGCTTAAGACAAAATACTTTATGTCAGTTTTGTTCTAAATTGAGATTGAATAGATGACGTTTTGACAATTGTAATGTCGATTTATCATGAGATTTGCCATTTAATTTTATTTAAATGTGCCCATATATTATTGAATAAAATTTAAGTAATAACTTGACTCTATTTAAATGGAATTTATAAATACTTCTAAGCGCACGTTTCACGGTAATAACACGCAATTGCCAGAAAGGGGACTTCACGCTCATAAGTACTGTGCCTTTTTAGAATAATTGTTTTGGACTAATAGTGTTTTTGGAGGGTGCACCCATATTATTATTCTCTTTGATATTATAAAGCAGTATGCTTTATTTATCAATAATGTTTTTATAAAACAACTAGTTACTCTATACGTTTACTACAAATTTTATTAAAGTACGCTCTCTAGCAAATAGTAAGAACTGGCTTGTGGCAACACTTATGATGGATATTAAAAAAAGTTATGGATTATAAAAATGAAGTATTTAATAAAATATTATTTATTTTAACACATTTGTGACAGAGTTTAATGAATTTTACTCTATATTTAACGTATAAATAAGTGAATAAAACATTCGATTACATAGAGTTATGGTATGTATATCGCTGTTGTAACAGCATAATTAATGTTTGAAGATTCGTTACTTGAGGCTGACCGGTGATTATTATCTAGGTATTCATAAAACAATTAACTTTTTCGCAATAAACAGATAAAAATACCAAATATTGTCATGAAGAAATTTTGTAACCACAATGTAACGATGCGACAACAAAATGGCATTGTCAAAAATGTTTAGCAAGGAGGTCATTGTAGACGTGATCTGTGGCATGTTTCATGTTGTTTAAATATCAGTTTGTTTTATAGGTTGATTGGCAACCATGGCCAAAAAAAGGAGACCAGCCACTGTTGCCTCTCGACGTTCGGCGCGGCGCGGGAAGGTGGGTCCGAAGAATTCTATCGAAGGGCAGACCTCTACATCGGCGGAACCAGTCCCTTCTGCACCAGCTACAGAAGAACCACCTCCCGAGCCATCCAAAGAAGCATCAAGCGAAAGTCAAAGCACCTCAGATGCCACTGCCATACCTTCACATAAACTTGTTCCCACTGTAGTTTTGCATAAGAAATTCGGGAAATACCGATGTTTATTTAACAATGATGATACATTCACAAAAAAGTATGATGTTGGTAGTGACAGTGAAACTAATAGTAGTGTTGAAATAAGATTTGTTGACCCTAGTGTAAGTTCTGAATCTGACTCAAATGCTGCTGTGGACACTCAGTCTGACACAAACAGTGGTGCTTGTCCAAGTCCATTAAACGTTCCAGACAGAGTATTACATAATATTAATTCTAGAGATGCATCACCATTGCCATCCGTAGAAAGCCTAGATATACCTCTGCCAATTGATGAATATCCAGAAAATAGTAAACTCGACTTAGTTGTAGATTGTAATGAGAAAGAGACTAAAATATCAGTTGATGAAGACATCCAAGAACAAATAGTAACAGACATGAGTAATGAACCAACTAATTCAGAAGATCAGATGCAAACATTTAGTGATCATCTATATGGTGATGATGATGATGTGATAACTATAGTTCAAATTTTGGAAGATGATAACCAAGAATCATATTATAATATTAATATTGATAGTCCAAAAGAACAGTTAAAGGAAAATAGTGAAAATCATAAGGAAATTGAAAAACATGATATTCAGTTTCAACAAGAATTTGAGAAGCTTAATTTAACACATGGTCAGCCATTGGATAATAATTCTTCAATTTACTGTGCTGATGCTACAGGCAATAGGAGTTCAACATGTGTAACCCCTGATTTGCACTCCCCTAAAGAAAATTCTGATGTATTAGTGAGGCCTGACCCAAGTTTAACACCAAGCTCAACAATATCAGATGATAGTAATTCTTCAAGGGTGATAGATCAAGTCCAGAATAATTCAAATGACTCCTCAGAGTCTTCCCCGTCAGGTGTGCGAAGGTCAAGTAGAATTAAAACAATCAGTACAATGAAACAAAAGACAAAAGGGTATGGTTTAGTAAAAACACCATTAAAGAAGGCATTAATTACACAAACAAAACTTAAACTGGAAGAACTAGGCTCTGAAAGTCAAGATAAACAATCTGAATCCTTTAATCAATCAAATGTTAATCCTTTAACATTTCCTGTACCTTCAGAAATGCCTGTTAAAGTTAAATCTAGATGGCGAAGATCAAGTGAATTAGAAATGGGGGCAAGTTCCCCTGCAATTTCACCTTTAGCGAGTCCAAGTTTGCCGAAACTACCACCTTTAGAAGAGAATCAAAAGTCACTTGAAGAGGAAAATGAAATTGTGCCACTCAGTAAAGAAGCATATGACAGAATAATAGAAGAAAGAATGAACCAGTATCAACATTTGGATGAAAATGAGTATTTGTGTGAGAGAATGATAAGTAAAGATACAAAAAAGATGATTTGTGACTGTTTCATGACCAAAGATGAACTGGAGAGAGGGGAACTTGCTTGTGGCGATGACTGTTTGAATAGACTGCTTATGATTGAATGGTAAAAATTTATTTATAAAAAAAACATTATTAATTTTTGTTTGTGACTACTATCCAAATCCATACAAGCAGTTTTACTAATGGAAAATTTTTTATTACAGTAACTCTAGATGTCCTGTAGGAGATAGATGTACAAATAGACGATTCCAGAAGAAGCAAAATGGCCCACTTAAAGTATTTTATGCTGATAAAAAAGGATGTGGTGTGGAAGCCAGTGCAGACATTCCAATGTAAGTATAGCTGAGTTGTATATTCACTTAAGTATAAATATTATATATCTGATATAAATCAATGTTATGTATTTGTGAGTAATATTATTGCCTTTGCGATTTCTTTAATATGTAGTTTCTGCATTGCTATATTTACATGTACTACCTTATCAATATTAAAAATCATATAGATGTTTGAAAAACTACTAATTTAAATGCAAACAAAAACCATAACCTTTTCTAACCACAATACATAAAATAATGGCACTAATATTAATACCAAGTAACTTTAACCTAATCTATTTATTTGAATCTTTAATAAAATATATGTTATATAAATATCATACAAGCTGTTGCTATTTTTTTAATATAATTTTGCAATTTTGTGTATTTTAGAGGCGAATTCTTAATGGAGTATGTAGGCGAAGTTTTGGACTATGAACAGTTCTACAAACGGGCGCAAGCTTATTCTGATGACAACAACCTCCACCATTATTTTATGTCATTAAAGGGTGATACTGTTATCGATGCAACTGTTAAAGGCAACATATCAAGATTTATAAACCATTCCTGTGAGCCAAATGCGGAAACACAGAAATGGACAGTAAATGGAGAACTCAGAATAGGATTCTTCAGTAAAAGAGATATTACTATAGGAGAAGAAATTACATTTGATTATCAGTTTCAAAGATTTGGGTAAGTGTAATTTGATTAATATATGGAGAATGTTGTACATATTTCAATAAAATTATTTTTTGATATATTTCGAACAACCTTTTGTGGGAGGGTGTACTAAGCTTATCTATTTAAAAACATCACATGAAAACAAAAAATATTGTCTATGTTTATTAGCTATTTTATGATTAATAAATCAAGAAGAAAACTACGATCAGAATTTTTGAAAAGTTTGGAATAAGTACATGGTAAAATGTTCTAGGATTTGCTAAATGTAAGCAAAAGAATTCATTTATTTAAACACATCACAATGTAGTCTCGTATAGGATCTTGAATTCCTTTCTTTAAATGTTTAAGGAAAGCAGTATGTGGCAACATTTGCAGCATGTATGGTGAGGTGAGGGTAACCGTATGTTCTTTGCACGCAGCAAGGTGGCGCAGCGCTGTTACTGCGGCGCCGACAACTGTCGCGGCTGGATTGGTGCTGAACCGGATTCGGAAGATGACGATTACGAGGAGGTATATAATCCTTATAAAATTGTTTTTTTATAGTTTCTTAAATATTTGCAATAAATAATATACATAAGACATGTCGTTATTCATTTGTGATTTTAAATTTACAGGAGGAAGATGTATCAACATCTAAATCTGGTACCGCAGAGTCCGAAGAGTCTCACGCGACGGATGCAAATGCTGAGACGACACGCGTGCGTATACGTAAGCCTCGTCGTGACAGAAAATATAAGCCCAAGGCGCCGGACTTGGTGCAAGATGCAGATGTAAGAAATTGTTTATTACATAATACAATGTTTCTTGTAAACATGACGGTACTTGTATATTGTTTTATTACCAAAATTTTTATTAATGTATGTTACTTTAAAAAAATACGAATTATTTAAAGATCGAAGAAGACCTCGAAGCGCTCAGTCGTACTGGGGTGAAGAACCAAAGCCATACGCTTAGACTATCTCGTACAGTGGTCCGTGCGAAGACACGCCGTGCGCAGACTGCCTTATTGCGACTTTTGAGAGACGCTGATTTACCTTGCCGCCGACTGTTCCTGGACTACCGTGGACTGCGATTGCTGGCACCTTGGTGTGCTGACGCGCCTTTAGAATTCAAGTGAGTTTATAAGTTATTTAACTTTTAACATCAAAATTAGCAAATTGAAATAATATATTACTTAGAAGTCAGGAGACATACAATTTTTTTAAAATAGTAATGGCATTTTATTTAAATAACATCATTGCGTACTGAAATTAAAAAATACATTGTAATGTTTCTATATAATAAAATGATTTTCCTACAGATCATGAATTCAGACTATCAATCATTGTACTAAAATGTCTCCTCAACCTAAGATTTACAGCGAAAGAAACATATAAATTTCTGTATACATACAAAAACTCTTGATTAAAGAAATTTATAGCCTCTATCAATTACTTTACTGTATGATTAAAATATTTGAATTCCCGCTTTGTCGACGTAACGATAAAACGCATGCGTATAACAGATAGTAAAGCTTTTATTTGGCTAAAGCTTGTAACTTCATTTAGTTGCACGGAGTTACTGTCGCAGATCGGACATGTGCATTGTTGATAAAGACTTCCCAGTTTTTCTTAATTAACGCTTTAAATAGATTTAGTTACTTAAAGCTCTTTTAAATTTAACATCAAAGATTCTCTATAAAGTGGTGAAGAATGTGTATTGTCACAGGAAAAGAATATTACACCGATTTTGGTATAATTATGAAGAAATTCTACAAAATTATTTTCTTGCAGACTGGAAATGCTTCAAACGGTGGACAGGCTACCGATTCCAAATAAAACTATGGTACAAGAGACAAGATTCTTCACGATTATAGAGCGATGGCTTAGTACTTCAGAGTTACCACCAGAACTGCCTATCCTCATTGATGAAGCCACTGGTATTTACTTTTGTTAATTTAAATTCAAAATGTTGTATAGTATGTATCAATTACGTCAAAACAAAATTTAGTCAATTAAACTTTTAACTATTTATATTATAGGTTTACCAGTAGAATTACCTAACAGGCCCATTCAAGACACAGAAAAGAATAAGGAAATCCTAGAGAAAGTGAAAGACCTCTCTACTCAACTATTAGAACGCTGGTCTAATTTAAAAGTATGTAATTTTTAAGAAGTAGATTAGTTAATACAGCTAGATATATAAGTATAGGTTAAAATACAATGAACTTCCTTAGCATTTTCATTCATTTAAATACTTATTTAAAAAAGAACTACACAATGACCAAACCGAACCAAACTAAATTATAAATAAGGTAATAGAAATGTTAACTTATGTACTCACATCGGAAGCTTCTATTAATCTACACAATGCATTTTTTAAGTTTAAAATATTGCATATCAAAATTTAAACAAAAAAAAATGTATTTCATTTTTTTCAATTTGTTATTTCTTTTAAAGGAAGTCTTTAAAATACCAAAGAAAGAGCGAATACAACAAATGAAAGAGCACGAGCGTCAAGCGAACGTCGAGCGGCGCGCGGCAGACTCGAGTGGATCACGTGACCGTGATCGCGACCGTGATCGTGACCGTGACCGTGATCGGGATCGCGAACGTGAGCGCGAGCGTCGTGACGAACGTGAACGCGAACGCGATCGTGAGCGAGACAGAGAACGCGAGCGAGATAAGGACAGGGATAGAGACAGATATCGAGATCGTGACAGAGATAGAGATAGGGATGATAGAGACAGAAGAAAAAGAAGAAGTAGTCCCGAGGGCAGAAGGAGTATTCGGTAAATAAAAAGTATTATAATTTGGGTATTCCAAAATTTTATTGAAATTTGAAGTAAAAGGGTCAGAAAAAGATTAAAAAGTAACTAAGCTTGAGTGACAATGTTAGATTGTGTTTAGAATATCCATGATAATATGTTCAGTTTTATTATGTTTCAGTATTATTATGGTTGCTTATATAAAATCACATCAAATATTAAGAATAAAAGATATATTGAATGATTTCAAATTAATGCGCAGGTTAACAGATCGTGTGCTAGCTGCTATACCGCCTATGAGCAAGGAGGAGCGGAGGCGCGCGTTCGCGGAGGCTGCTGCAGCAGCTGACGAAAACCGTCGCCAGCGAGATAGCCAAGCCTTCATGCCTTTCTGGCCGCAGGATTCATTTACACAGGTCATATGCCATAATATAGTATTATTATAAAAATATAGTTCTTTAAAAAGGAATTTCTAAAAGAGGAACATCTTTACTAGTCAAGTTTTCACTATGAATTTATTTTAATTCTAGTTTTGCCTTAATTTGGAGTAGGGGCTTCAATTAAAAACTGAAACAAACATGCATATCGTTTTCCTCATCATTATACCAAAAATTATAAACAAAGGACTTTTTCTGATATTGAAATTTTTGTCTTTAGATGTTTCCTCAAGGCATGATACCGGGTCAACCAAATATGATGCCTAATGGCCCAAACATGATGCAAAACAGAGCACCTTTAATGCCTAATGGCCCTAACATGCTAGCAAATGGACCGAATATAATGCCAAATGCTTCCAATTTAATGGGTGGTCCACCTAACATGTTACCAGGTCCACAAAATATGATGAGTGGACCTCAAAATATAATGGGTGGTCCCCAGAACATGATTGGTGGACCAAATCTGATGATGCCGGGACTATTACCAGGAATGATACCCACAGATATACCACCTGAGTGGATCGGACCAAGTGGTGAATTTCAAGGTCCTCCAGGATTTTGTCCAACATATCCTGGACAACCTTTTTGTATGCCACAACCTAAGTGAGTGATGTTTGAAGTATTTACTAACGCTTTTCAAAAAGATAAATATATCAATATGGTTTTTATTATAAAATATTAATTTTACAAATCATTTTTAATAAAGCAGATCTCAGTTTTCTTATATACAGAAAGATATGAATGCAACAATTGCTTACTTTCTATTTACGAACAGTATATATATAATAATAGCTTATTTTGAAATATGTATAGTTTGATGGGCATGAGCGGTTTTGGTGTTGGTGGGTTCATGTTCGGCCAACAAATGGGACATTTTCCGCCACAAGCGCAGCCACGACCTAACGCTCTACCGCAAGTGACACTCGAGTCCCGTGTACCCGCTGAAAATGAGGTTAGATATCGAGAACTTGTTCTGCAATGGTTTCATTGCAACGCTTCATGACTAAAATACATTTAATTTTTACATAATAGGTATAAGCTGATTTAAAGCGTACAAACATGCCAAACTGATGTTTTATTACCGAATCTTGTAATTTGTTATAAATTGTAAAGAAGACCTTGTGTCAACATAATAGATATATCGTAGTACTTATATAGGTCGATTAGATATATTTAATAACGGTGACATCCTAATAAGATGAAGCGATTAATAATAACATACACCTGCTCGACCCTGACAAACTTATTTCTTTTTAAATACTCCTAACACTAACTGTATCCATACATCAAATACAGGCTACGAATGTTCGAGAGGATGATGACGCTGAACCAGTGTTGCCATCAATGTGGCGAAGTGCATTAGATAATAGAGGACGCAGATATTACTACCACGTGAAGTTACGCCAACCGCAATGGCTACCACCACCACCACCTGTATTTGGACCTGGTAATTTCTTCATCCATTTGTTCTATATTTTTTTATTTTTTCTGTGTGTGATATCAGCGTCTTTCGAAATAACTATGACAGTATAGATGTTACTTCTTATAACAGACACAATTCATGTCGATTTTATTAGTGTTTTAATATTTTGGCTGGTCTTGGCGATGGCTAAATCAATTTTTATGGGACTTTTACTGGTATTTAATTAATATTATAAGGAGGGACTTCAGTCAGTTTTTTGTCATCATAATCATCATGTACATAATAGATATGGATGAAGCCAGAAATGATAAAACCAAATAAATACCTTAATTTGGAGCTTGACGTTTTAGTGAACTTTTTAGATCTTGTTTGTTTATTTAAAGCCTTTTTAAAATAATTATAATGTTTTTGGCGCATTTCAGTCATTACTATAGTATTTAGTAATTTTTGCACACTTGTAGCATAGGTTATTATTTTTTAGTCTGATTAATTAAAGAGTCCTGTATTTTTCTATTTATAAAATATTAGCAGAGTACCAAAAAAAACTCAATTCATTACAGATGATAGTTCTTCTGACGAAGAAATGGAGCCGATGAGTGCTATAGAGACGGCAGTTGTTAGGAGACAGGTTAAGGGCAAAATGGTGGAAGGTGTCAACGGCATATATGAAGGTATTTGTGTTATTCAATTAAAAAATGAGTTATCCAGTGAACTAGAGACAATTTTCTCTTACTCTAGTGGCTACAAAATCTATGGAAAATCACGCTCTGTTCTTAAGCTAACTTTGTCCCGCGGCTTTACTCGAGTTCATGTCGATTTTGACAACCTCTTCCGCTTAGCGTTGGTATAATTTTAGAATAATTATTAAATTCATTAAATGTACAGTGGTTTGTGCTGTTTTATTCTAGGTAACTATGTACTTTATTAAAAATCTATATTAACAATAAGAGTTTATCTCATACTCCAGATTTTATATGAGTACGAATTGATTCTTATTAGAGTAGATCATGCATCCGGGAGTTTAGTAGTTCAAAAGTTTAGTAATACCGCGATTATAGTCTTTTCCAAAACTTCAAAAATGTAAAATTTGTTACTCATTTTGATAGATAGTTTGAAAGAGCCTTATACGAAACTATAAATTACACAAAAAATAAACAATATTAGACATCGAACCATCGCCATGAAATAATTATAGAATGAACTTCAGTTATTAAACCAACTTTATAACAGTGTACAATATTATATTCTAAATGGAATATTGCTTGATTCGTATGTACTCGTACATTTACAATTATTGCCATACCATGTTGTAACCATATATTAATTTTCAGTGGTGTCCGGAATATGACACTCTGTAACAATGTTGCTTATAACTAAAATGACAATACAGCAATAATAAAACAGAAATACTCACAATTATAGTGACAACTACTAATTTATGAATAGCCCTGTATCCAGTACCTGTGTGACAGTTAGCTTGAGTGAGACAGTCACACAGTCTCATTCGTGATATTCCCATTGTAGTGATAAAGACGGAGGCACACAATGGATTGATACCGGATCACGCGCTCGTCAGCGACAAACCACGAAAAAGACGCCCGGGCTTGGTCACTGAGAGACCAATCAGTGTGAGTGGACCCGCATTTTATATTAGAATATATATTATTAATTTTCAGCATAATGGTAAGCGAGTATATAATTAACCAACGGTGTCCCGCGATTTTATCCGTGTTTCTTTTATGTATAAATTGATTTTATTGGCCAATGATACCTCTTAAACATTTGCCAGTAAACTGACTGAGAGAATTTCGTGAGTCCGCGATTTTGTGCGGAACCCTAATTATTATTAGAATGAAAGTCGCATCAAAATTGATGTACTCGTTTCGGAGATTGACCGCAACAAACGGACAATATACAGTATAAAACTATAAATTGCATGTACCGTATCTCTTTATAGACCTTCGAAAATACCTGTTATTTAGTAGTAATACAGACAAATTTTTCAACTTATTTTTTAGTATAGCTATAGATTTCTCGTGCATTTGTTACTTCAATTAAAATATTTTGTAAAGCCATAAGTATTCATACTAATATTATTACTATATAATATTTTAGCCCCGTACGGAGGAGGACAAGCTAGCTGGTCGTATGGAAGTGAAGAGATACAAACAAACAAAAGAGAAATTGCGGCGGAGACGAGAAAAATTACTGCAAAAGGTTCGCCTGCTTGCCGCGGCTAAATCGAAACGGGGTAGAGAATTAACTCATAAAGACCTGAAGGAACTAAAGGTATTTAAAAACTATAATTATTATTTTCAACTTATTATAAAAGAACTATATATTTGTGTACTGGATCGATTTTACTTCTGAAAATTTCATATAACAATTTTAAGTAATTTTGAGAAATGTTTGTACGCTGATGCTACAAACTGTAATAATATGGTATCATCAGAAGACGTACATCTACAAATATAAGCCTTATAATATCATCAGTGAGGTTTTTTGAAGAAAATATATATGTGATCCTTTCCTTACCTTCTTTATAGAAAATATAAATAGATTTTACTTGCTCCAGCTGACTGAATGAACTTTAGTTCATTCAGAACGAATTACGCATTATGATAGGCCGAAGATAATATTATGATATTATCTACTAAGTAGCATAGTTAAATGATAAAATAAATAAATGATTATTATAATCTACCTCAATTATGAACCTGTCTCCAGTTCGTGGATTTAGAAGACTCCGATAGCGATTCTGACACGGACTCGGACGTGGTACAGCTTCTAGAGAAACATCTTTCTTCGCCACTCGCGGAGCCTTCGCCCGCACACGTGCCTTCGCCCGCTACAACCGTCGTTCAACCTTCGGCCGCGGATATGGAAGAGACAGCACGGAAGATCAAGGAGCAATTCCGTAGCAGCATGGCTCGCGTTATGGTATGAATTGTTTCATAAAAGTTTATGCCATTTGAACGTTCATTGTAGCTACAAAATAGAGGTATTTTCTTAATAATATTTAAATTTCGTTCGGGTCACGGGTACCATCGTCCATGGGTCGTGAAGTGCCGTATTGCAAATTTCGACGTCAGTATATAAATTTTCGAATATTTCCTATAAAATAAATAGTATGTCAGCACATCATTGATTACTTAACGATATCGTGTGGGTAACTTATACTTACTAATAAGTGAATGATCAATGTTAAAAGAAATTGAGAATAAAATAACGATGTAAAAGATATTGCATAATCCTATTTCTTACTGATATGACTAATATATACTAAATCTGTGATTTCCCAAGTATTATCACTCATATACCAAAAATTTAATGCTTTTGGTATCCCTAGGTGCAACATTTGAACCCGTATCGCCACTCCGCCGCGCCCGCCGGTCGAATTACATGCACTGCTGACTTCAAACATCTCGCAAGAAAGGTGAGTCATTAGGGCCAATTCCATTCTTAGCACAAACCACAACTATACACTCAACGGGAACTATTTATATTATTTCACATACAGAGATTCTTGCATTATAACATAATGAATGAGACAACTCTCTAATTATTATTACTTAAAAATTGTCGTGTAGAAATTAATAAAATTGCTTTACTATTTGGTCGTGTGTTGTCCTTTCTGTTATTTAAGGAAATATTTTTATGATTATCATCCAAATTCTTCCTTGGAAAATAATATTAAAAAAAATGTTTTCAGTAACAGGACCGAAAAGAGTTACCTAAGTAAAAATAAATGACCAGCCATAGATAGAAATTTGTCTATATCCTACGAGTGAACATAGAATATTATGTTTTCATTTCATAGTATCTCTTTTATTATGCATATGGCAAAGACTTCAGAAAATTTATAATTGTCTCTGGTCTGATACTTTCGAAGATAATGGAATAATAATTTCTTTTGCAGTTAACCCACTTCGTGATGTTAAAAGAATTAAAACACTGCCGTTCTGTCGAGGAGTTGGTAGTTACCGACTCAGTTCGTTCAAAGGCTAAGATGTTCGTCAAAAAGTATATGGCAAAATTCGGTCCAGTTTACCGTCGGCCGCCGGACGAAGCCGACTAGCGCGTGATCAGAATGACTGCGATGTTCAACGAACAATATATACTTCTACTGTAGATGTCTCGGTACTGATCCAGGGCATGAAAGGTTGGGGCTTTTGAAACTCTCTTATTGTATATTATTATATACAATAAGACAGTATATTATTTAGTTCATCAGACTATGACATGAGATACGGTCCATAAAGTGTCTGCTAATTTATTTGTTTTGAATTATAATGGCTTTAAATTTTCAGCGCTGTCATATTGTATGAAGTCTGTGTTTATTTTAATGAATTTGGTATATAAAATGATGAAATATCGAATAAATGTACTGTAAGTGTCAGGTTTTTCAGAAGTAACATAAAAGTGAATTTTGTAGATTAAACAAACAAGATTTTTATCTATATAAATTTTACATAATAAAATTAACATGTCTATGTTAAAAATATGACTGATAGTGGCCTAAAATGAAAGAAAAACGGATTAAAAAGTAACATTATTT
>JAOSYY010000009.1:804313-856375 GCA_025727935.1 Hebomoia glaucippe | reverse complement strand
CATCAAAGCATAAATTAGTTCAGCAAAAAGGTAACACGACATTCATTGACTGTTAGGCGGTACGAAGTTCGCCGGGTTAGCTAGTTATTGATAAATTACATATGTAAGATCTGTCCTTTTAAAAATGCAATTGGATCTTGGAAGATTTTATTCACCAACATCGAGGAAGCGTTTTGGTCCTTATGGACTTTAGTTTTATTAATTCGTATTCTGATTTAAAGGAAGGAATTAACCCATTTCAACTTCATGCAGTTAAAATAACAATTCTGAAGCTATGCAGTCGATTAAACAATTTGGGTCGTACAGAGCATCTTGCTTCCAATTGATTAATGTCTGCAATTGAACATTGCATAGCTGAATCATTCTATTCTCTTGTTAGGTCTTGCCAAACAGCTAGAATCCGTTCTACAAATTGAGGAAAAACAAATCTTGTAGAAGGTTTACTAATGACTTTAACAAAATTTATTGTAATTCCGCCAAATTCAAACCGGTTTCTATTTCAAAATACCTTCTCATTACAAAATTAATAACTATCAAGTAAAGTCAATTAAAATGCATCGTTAAGAGTAAATACCAACAAAATTCCATGCGTTAAATAAACTAAAACTTTCGTAAACATCCCGTTCGGCCATTTATGATTTCCTCTAGATATTCTCGCATTAATTAAGTGTTTAAGATACTAGGTTATATGGCGACAAACTTTACAACAAGAGTATATAATATATAACAAGTTATTACATGAAGCAGAGCCTTTTGGATATTTTTGTATCTATTTTGGAAACGACTCTACGGATAAAAATTGAATAAAACTTCATAAAATGCAGTTAGATTTTACGAAACTTGCATATATTAATAAATATAGGCTCTTGACTTATTCTGAAAATTTTGATACCTGACAGCATTATTGTAGTTATATTACGACTGATGAGTATGAGCGTTGTTCTTATGTATTAATATTTTTAGTTATTGAGAACTTTTATGTTATTAATTCTAAGCTTTAAATCATCAAAGTTAACTATACTTACTAATATAAACTTAGATTATTTTTTGTAGAAACTGATTTTGAAAAATTACGCAAATCTTTAGCGTTAATTTATTATTTCAATGGATATATAATAGTGTATAATTCAAAGCGGCAGTGCACAGTCTTCAAGGTGGCAAACAACTAGCTGTAATCGGTACGAGAATACGAAGAATATATAATCCGCAAAGTAGGATAAATAATTGATTTAATTAATATGTGGATAATTAGAATAATTAAAATAATCAGGTTTAGTATTGATAATTGAAATACCAAACTGTTTAGCGGCTTCCGTTGCAATCAGTGCCATTGGTTGAAGCTCTGTTCTCGTATATACCATTGACATTGATTACGCTAGCAGGTACAGTTTATGGTGTGTTTGTAATCAATTTGCATCGCATACCGACATTCCTCTGTAGCTCTGTTTGGAAATACGTCAAAATGTGATTTATTTGACATGTTTTGGCGTCTTATAGCGGTATAAACTCTATAAATATACTGTATTCCTTTATTAGGTTAAATTGATATTTCTCACAAGAGTTGGCCATATTTTTTATGTACCATTGCTAATGTTACCATTTATTTGGAACCTCTGAATCTATATATTTAATTCTTGTTTTTCTAAATTTCTTTTTAATGAATTAAATCGATAACAAGAATTTATGAATATTTGAACATCGAATCCCGCTAAATTAGGTCATGCAAACAAACTCATGGTTGTATAAATTACAACATTTGTCCAAATAAACACGTGGGTTGAAACCAAATATGGCACACAGCTGGGCGAACTATTATGGAAACCGAGCATAATATAATGTTTTCCCCAATATTATTTATATGATTTGTGAAAATGACTGCACACAATAATTCAAAAAAGAATCAAACATTAATTTTATGTAAAATATAAACAAATGCATATAATTTCGCATGATTCCCAATGTTAAATTGATTGTTAATACGTCATCTATTATTAAAGAATGCACTTCATTTGAAAACCTCAAAATTGGAATTTAGATATTTCTGCCACTGATTTATAAAGTGATATGACATTGTATTAACTTTTTAAAATATTACCTATAATGCGAAAATTACACACTGTGACACCAAAAAGGCCGTGCAGACAGTTTGGTCCAATTCAATTAAAAGTTCTCAGTCATTAAATTACTTTAGTGATATTAGTCAATAATAATATGTTACTTTACACTTAGCACAGATGTTAATGACGTAGAACAAAGAAGATGACAATTGTTCAGCAGATGAGGCCGGATATACGCCCATATTCGGCCCTTTGTTAATTATCAGTTTTGCACTGTTAATTCTAAATATTTATTAATCTATGGTACGTTACTATTAAATGCTTCCTTTATTTTTCTTCTAAATTATTCAAAGGCATTTAATGATGTTAAAACTCTTTTTAAGTTATCAGTTAGATTGTCACGATTATTATAAATAAAAAATACAGTTTGGGTTTTTCCCTACTGTTTCGAAGGATTCATGAGATAACACAAGATGGGTAACACAAGATGCATAACAACACCACTAAATAGTGGTGTTGTTATGCACTGAGATAAGTCCAGGTAAGTCCTTCTTAGAACTGAACTGACCTAAGCAAACATTGATGGACTTAAAGCACGTGCGGCAATATTGACTTTAAATATTTCGTACAATACCTTTCAGATACCGAATATGGGAGGTATCCTACAAACCATAAACATCATTATTATATAAGTATGGTGAATGCACCCACCACCAGTGTGTTTATTGAAAATGTTAGTTCAATGGTCGAACCGGAATCATGGTAAGGCATAATTCAAATTCATCTGCTAAGGATATTCGTGTCTTTCCCAAAAACAATAAAAGCTAAGTTGAGACGGCGATAGTAGGAGTACAAAATAATAGAATAGGCGGATTCTGCTATTTAAAATATTTGGTACGACATAAAGCTATGTGTTACATGTTTCTACTGTTTTTCTATATTTTATATGAAGTTACTTAGAGTTCCATTCAAATTTTATTGTCTCCAGGTGACGGTATGCTGAAACACGTAGCGGTGTCTCCGCACCGCGCGCGTGCAGACTCCGTTAGCCTCTCGTCTTCCACCTCATGCTGCAGTCTCGGCAGCCTTGAGCATCGGCACGACTCGGTTGGGGATCTATCTAACCGCACGGTAAGTCATTTTGCACTAATGAAGTTAGATAAGATAATTAGTCTAACGTAAGTACAATTGACGTTACAATCAGAGTATGCATCTATTAAGTTTATGTTATTGAAAGGCCAGTTTAAGCTTCCAAATCCACAAAATCAAATATAATTCATCTCAGTCTGATAATCTCTTAATGCTTAATATACAAATACTTTTCTTTATTCGTCTCCTAATTATATCTAGTATAAGGCATTTAAAAATACAGGTTATAGAAGCCTTGAACAGTAATAGCGAGCGATTTTGCGTATTAGGGACATACGGAAAACAATTTGGATCCCTTTTTAATAAAACATGCAAATACTAAATAATATGTAGCATAAATGTATCTGAAGTAGTACTGGAGAAAGGTTACGTTTAATATCTACTGGCTAATAATTAAGAAATACGTGTTTCTTAATTTCGTATAAAACATAGTAATCTAATGAAATACAGTCCAAGTATGATTATGAAACATCACTACAAAAGGTGGATAAACCAATAAAGCATCATTGTTATCAGAATTACTACCGAAACACTGCTATTGTATTACCAATTGCACTTTAGAAAGCATTCGACCCATAAATTATAAGCAGCAATTTACATTCGCAATCACAGATAAGTGGAATTAATGATCCCATATTGCAGGATAATAACTAACTTACTATAAATGTATTACAATAGATCGGTCAACTGTGATTTAATTTTTATATGAACTGTGGTGTAACCGTTTCAAGCGAAAATTAACACCCACTATTGAGAAACTACGACTACTATTATGTTACGTCAGATCACAGCTCATTACGGTTATTTTAAAACATTTTTTACAAAATAATTGCTGCGTTAAATACTCGTGACGTCTCAGTTACCAGTCGAAAGCTCACATTTAAAATAAAAATCGCTCATTCTTAGACAAGCAACGTCGTTAGAGACAGATATAGATGTTAAAACTACAAATTTTTATCACCCTTTTTGCGTTTGGGCCAAAAATATTTGCATTACAGTCTTAACATAACACGTCAAAACAATCCGCATATATAGATTGTGGATTTCCAATTGAATTGATTCAGCTTAACTCTGTAGTTATGGAAATGCATTAGTTAAGGATATGTCTACATCGTGTGCGACTAAATAAATATCGTTATTTGCTTTCTTTATTTACAAAACATTGCTTATTCTATGATGGTTCACTAATGTTTATTTAATATTGACTTAGAAACTATTTCCGTTCAGAAATAAAGGAAATCAATATTTTCCCAATGCAAGTGAAAATAACGTGCAATAGAAGTTTAGATAATCGTAGATTTACATATTTAAAAAAAAAACAATATTTTATACCAAAAGCATTCGATGACGTTGAATTTTCAAGTATAACTTCAAATTTACATATTTTTTTGTAACTGAGATTACCACAGGTGTATGAAATACGTTTGATATTATATTTTCTTTTACAAAACGTATTTACTAGTTTCAAACTTATATCATATTTTCGAATACAGAAATTAATGTTATTTCAGTTTGGAATGAAGGTGAAAGAATAATTAGTGTATTATAAAATGCATTAATTTTCACTAAGCAATAATATTAGTTGCATTTATATATTCACATTAACCTTGCGAACCATTTTAATTACCTTTCTCTGAGAGAATATGTTCACTTTCGCAGTAATGGCGGGAACTATATAATAAGCTTAATGTCTGGGAAATATCGTTGTGAATTTGTTTGATCTTGTTTCCTTATACTATGTTATTAATTGAACAATTTTTATCTTATTCTTATCTTTGATGAATAAAAATGATTTTTGATTTGATTAGATTGAGTCCTGCAGTGGCCATCATCATAAATTATTTTTTTTATATAAATGTTATTCATACATCCATTACATATGAATATTTTTAAGGAATATTTCAAAATCAAGTGTCAAATAATGCTTTGTAGAGGCCCCAAGGACTCCCGTACAGGAAGCGACTGTATGTCTTATGATATTTTATCAACCTTACAAATATTTATTTTTGTTATCAGCTATATTAAATGTTTGACAATTATTCAAAAATATTATAAGTACGTTATTGGCATGGGTTCTTAACGGGTAGTTAGTGTTCCCACGGATTATGTAAGCTATATGAAATGTTTCGACATTACTAAAATTGGTTTCTTTGTTGAAACTTTAATCTTTCGTTAAATTTCTTCACATATTATCAGCTAACTGTAGGCCCGTTAGGGTAAATTCAACGACCATGCAGGGACTGGACCGCAATGTTGGTATCTGTTTTTCCGCCAAAATATAACTTACCAAAGTTAAACAAAAGAGTGAATAGCTGAGCGTGCTCCCCCATAGGCCACGTTTTCACTTACCATGAAATGAAATGAACATGAATGAACTTGATGGGCAGTAGTGCCTTATCTATGTAACATTATTAAGCATTCAATGATGTTTTGTCGAATTTCTTCTTAGTTTTATTTCCAATGTTCAGTAATTCATAGATTATTATTAAAACACAAATTCCTTCCCATCTATGAACGTGATTGGGAAAGAATTTAAATATAATTTTAAATATTCATTTCAATCAATTATTATTCCAGAACTTTTAACAGATGTTTAAATAATAATGTTCTAGAAATTAATTGTTTAATATAAGCAAGGTGGAATTTTAAACCGCGATTTATCGCAAAACCGTCTACACAGGATTATTGTGTCGTAGACTTCAGAATTTAATATTAACAGACAAAGTGGGAAGATTACTTACACTGACATTGTAAAGAAATATTATTTATATGTGTTTATAATTATTTTTATTCAATAGCAAGGCAAGCGACCATAACGGTCACGTATAGTAAGCGATTCCTGTCGTCTATGTACAACTCCAAGACCAGTATATCTAGGAAAGGCGTTGCCAACCCTTACGGCTTCGCCATATAGCATATTTTTTTCTGCTGCCGGCCTTATTTATTTTTATTTTTTATTTTGTCATATATACACGCTTGACAAGGGGTATATTATAATATATGTACCATTAAGCACTACGTCAAACTATCGATAAATATTAGATGTAGGGCTAGGGTTACGATTGATTAGTTGATTTTTTTTTCAAATAAAGGTCCAATCTCGGTCAAATGACATCCCACGGATTTCAACTTTCATCAGTCTGGGCCCATCGCTGAGAGCCGAGACCATATCGTTCCCAGCTTTGTATAAAACAATCGGTGTTATCGCAACAGATTATCAATTAATCACTTTAATGAAGGAGATCGTATTATCAAAACTTAATTCTCATAACGTTTGAGAATATATTGACGATGTATTAATGAAAATGATTGTCCACTATTGTTAGACATATTTCATTATTCATGGGCCATAGATTATATCATGTAGAAATCACAACAGAAATCTCTTAATCAAATAAAGTTTAGAATCATTGTTATTATTCAAAATGTAGGTAAGACTGAGACTAGACCCTAATTATTAATACGCCTAGATTAACTCCGCTTATAGTAAACAAACTGACATAAATTTTTAATTAAATATGTTCTTAATATTATGTTTTAGAGAATAGGAGCAATTCTAAAGTTCTTATTGTAATCCCAACCATTCCAAATAAGAATTTAATTGGTTATCTATTATTTCACGAAAGTTTATATCGATCGTGATATCAAAGCCAGTCAATAATATTTAATGAAACGAATCACGCTGTTTAACTCTAATAAGGTCATTTAAGACGCACATGTGTTAGTGATAAAATATAAGGATCATACTTGTTGAAAAGTATCAAATGACAACTGGAATTATGATATTAGCGGCGCCATTGAGCTTTTGCAAAATGATTTAACTATAAAATTAATTTGCCATGAATGTCTCTTAATTTTGAGACATCATCATTAACAATCGTAACTAATGAACATAAATAAAAAGTAGAAAAAGTAAAAAAAAAAAATAAAAAACCTTATTGATCAAATCTTTGAACAATTCTACGTTTAAAAGCGTGATCGAAATGATTTTTTTAAGAATAATAGAAGTATTGTAGATGACAATATTATAATTTTGTATATTAAATATTATCTAAAGCACAGTCAAAGCGTGTTTTTAAAAGTATTTTTAAGTTTAATATATATCTTTATCAACCACTGTTTTTGTCTTTACGAACTGTTGTTAATTATTTTGAAATTTAATCACGTCGTCAAGTTATGATACTTGTCTATGTAACGGTTTTCCATTGTTACGTTAGTCATTCAATAAGACAGAGTGAGAATTGAATGATAATCGCTTTCTATGATTGACTTTTTAGTTCATTCGTTTCTTTACAATTTATGGATCAATGCATTTTTCCATGATGTTTTCTAAGTATAATGATATGTTATGGCGGACTTCTTGTTCTAACGGTATTTTCTGAGAGATTACAAGTTCTATTATTACCGGGTCTAACTCTAGAACTCATCTAGTATTGTAAAGTTAGACGTGTGATTGTTTGTTATACTTTCCCGTCTAATTCCTTAAACCCATTTTTATATAGCTTGGCGATCATATATTGTCGTAAAGTGAAGAATTGTGTTAAAAGTGTTAGTTAACATAGCTATATCGATAAAAAAAACGTAGACAAGCCACTAGATATGCGAGAAACTATCTTTTATTTTCTAGACAAAAGGACCGACCCATTTAGCACCTGTTTAACTGTCGATATTATAATAAAAACATGTCTTTAAATCTTTTGTAATAAAGTTCAATTTCGAACACAGCATTGCAATTGTTTTATGTACATTATTTTTTTATTTAACATTGATTGTGTATTTTAAATTCCTTGTAATAAAGTTCAAATTATAAGGAAAATGTATTACGCGATACAGTAGTTCCCACGACATGTGATGTGCAGAGATCATTGTTTTAAAGTGATTACTATAATGAGACTACGTGCTTAGAGAGAGCGAAGGTTCGATTCCCATAACGAGTAGCTATCACGAAACTGTGGGTTTTCTTAATGACCTTTAGTAGGCAGCATGTAACCAAAATTTAAGATCTATGAGAGATGTCATCACATTAGAAACAAAAACTAAACGTACCACCCAAATTAAAATATTTTTTAAACTGAAGTTAAGTTTCACATATAAGCATATATTAACATTATTAGATTGCTAATGAAATTAGAGATAAAATAGGTTGTTCGTAATTAAAAATAATCTGTTTAATTTCTTTCTACCTTATCCTTGCTTATTTATAATTTTGCTTAGATGTTTTGCATACAGACGAGATATTCGAAAAATTTAATAATTAGGTATACGTTTTAATATTTCATCATCATAATATTCAATCATTTGTCGACTATTTTTCCAAAGATATGATGAGAATAAATGTTATTTCCTTCACGTATAAACAGTACAAATAATGTGGAATATAATTAATCAGTTCTCAAAATTACTCCCATGCAATGGCGGAAATCGGAAGTGACGCTATCCGCCATCATGCACTCGATTTAAGGGTACTTTAAATACCCATGACAAAGGCGAATATTATCTAACCTATCAATCGTAGTCCATATAGAAATATTATCTTTGAAAAATATTGTAAAATATTTAACGGCAATATTTCTTAAATTTCTTACAGATTGTATAAAACCAAGTTAAACGACTGGCTTAATACATGTATTGGAATATAATTTATTTTTTTATTCATAATACAATAATGTTTTGTTATTCATGCCAATGTATTAAGGAAAAATTGTATTATGACTATTCAGACGAATTAGGGAAATAAAATAAACGTTTATTTCGTACAGTCATTCCCATTATGTCAATAAACCGTCACCTGAACATCAGCGAACGTACGCCTACATGTCAGTCACGTACCCTGATAGCTCTAACGAATATCGATGTCTGAATGTCACGTCCTTTGAAGGTTCTTCGGGAATATATTATTAAGAATTTCTAAGTGTATAAGCTTTATATAAAGATAAATAAATTATAAATTTAGGCGCTTATGAGTATATTCAGTCTTATGTGGAGGGTGCACCTAGAATTCTAGAGAGTATGTTTTCATGTTACATTGGAGCTAGATACTTTGTTTGAAACTGGTTCCTAACCCAAAATCTTGTAGTTGCGTTTATGATATGCATAGATGATAGAGCAAGGCATCCTCTACTTAGCTTTGTAGTATTATTATAAATTTGTTATCAGAGTAAAGCAATACAAAAGTTACATTTGTACCGGTTGTATATGAATGTCACATACGGGATGCGCTTACGCACACAAGTGACGTCAAGCTGCGTGACGCAATATTGTATATAGTATTTATTGTAAGCTATTACGCTTATGCAAAGGGATCCAGAACACATACATTAAGGGTAATAACAATAAAGCGAACGCCTTGGACTTTTTTAAATACTTAGCGCACAAAGCCTATATATATATTTTCAAAAATATTTTAATAAGTAGTTGTAAACTACAATTTCATCCATCTTCGCATAAGTGCACATAGTGCATGTGTACATTAAACTTCATTTAAAATTATACTTCCGTTTTTACACGATTACGTTAGAAACAAGCAGATTCTGACTTCTATAATAGTGAAGACACAATGATGAAAAATGATTTACTTTCACTTGACAAATCGGGGTTGATATATACTGGATAATTGATAGTAAAGTTAAATCACATTACAATTGACAGACGGAATTATTAGACAGCCCTCTTAATACATTTTGGTAACAAGTACTGCCTACATGTATGTTTCTTTATCACTTACGATCATAGTATAATATTACAGAGATATGTTTCTATAAAATATTTTATAAAATATCCAAAGATTATTGTGGTAAGTACTGACATTAAATAATGTTTTAGTTTTCGAAACGTTCATTAGTATATACAAATAAGTATATTGTAATTAATTTTTTAATTTGTTAAAGAATTGATTTTGACGTACATAGTACAAA
This sequence comes from Hebomoia glaucippe, assembly GCA_025727935.1. Lineage (NCBI taxonomy): Eukaryota > Metazoa > Arthropoda > Insecta > Lepidoptera > Pieridae > Hebomoia > Hebomoia glaucippe. The sequence continues at coordinate 846,255 of JAOSYY010000009.1, read as the reverse complement.
AGATCAAATTTTAATTTCATTTTCCTATGAGGCGTTTAATTTAAATTTAGTGATTATCATTGTGAAACTATTTAACGCTTAAAATAACCAAATTATTCAAGAGAAAACGGAAGCTTTTCCGAAATCGATGCGACGTGACATGAGGGTGAGATCGATAAGTTTAAATTTAGATTAATAGATATTAAAGTTATATTACCACTAGATTTCAATGTGTACCAGCTCTTCTAGAAAAAATCCCTTATTCCTATAATAAACATTCAGTTGAATTTTAAATTAGATATGCAGCAGAGTAACTATTACTGTGGCCCTATAAATAAATTTTTATCAATAAACAAAATGGACAAGTTTGTTAATAATCATCGGTCTAGTTAAGGTTCGGTCGTACAAACATTTCGTAAGCGCAGATAAGTTATCTAGTTGTATTGTTTTTCTAAGAACATGCAGTTAGCGGTGCATTCGAATGCACGCGTCCAGAAGTCGAAAACAGTTTAATTAAAACTTAGTCTCTTTAACGTGTTTCACGTGGTAGAACTTTCAATGGTATTAATCAATGGACATTGTAAAAAAATTGATGTATTTACAAATTCGCAAAAATTTGTGACAAATGTAGTATATACGTAGCGTCAGATAAAATAATATTAAAGATTTTCGTTAGTGAAAGTATTTTTAAAATAGATGTATTACTTCCAGGGACTGTATATACTAACGGATATCTCTAAACACCAAAGGTTTGCAAACCCTTCAAATATATCGAATGTTTTATTTATTCTCGTCTCCGTGTTATCACTAAACGATTTCACCAGAGTATTAGATGACAATGTATTAACAGTTCCTTCTGATTCCTGTTGAGTTGTATTCTTTTTATCATCAAGTAGACGCTATGTTCAACTCTATACTCATAAACTTGTAACCACAGGGCAGACCAAGTTTTACATTCTTAACCAAAACTGAACAATTTCTGTCGTATAACAGAAGTTAAACTCAATTGTATTCTAGGAATGAACAGCCTGTATTTTATATATATATATATATATATATATATATATATATTATATGTAACCCTATATTTTACTTAAAACTATCGGGAAATTAACAATTACAGGTAGACCTTGTAACACATAGTAGGTACTCATAGACGCATTACAATGCTAAATAAACATTTGTCTACATTATTCCATAAATATATTAATGTACATACTTACGCCACAATTAGTACTAAAATGTCACTCACGGTCGAATCGGTTTGCGCAATGTCGATAAACTTTGACCATCGGTTTCGTTTGACAATGAAAGCACGAAATATAGAAAGAGATAGTGAAGTAATTATCGATACATTTGTATTTCTTAATAACTAATAAATAATGCAATTTTATAACGGAATGTAAATGTCAATCGTTTGGTTCTATTACACTATTTTATAAGCTTCAATTAAATATAATTAAAAATATATTTAATCTCAGAAGACAAGTTTAATTTAATTTTAATTGTATGTATTTAGTTTGATAACAATACTGTAATTTGGTATCAATTTGCTTCTAGGAATGTTTTAGCTTTCTTATCTATATATTTTTGATGCTGAGAGAATTTAACATGTATATTTGTATGTACTTGTCATAATGTCCGGTCTAATAAAAAAGTAAAAGGTGATATTTTTTTCTTTATAGCTGTTTATCTGAAATGATACAAATCCGTTCTCAATATCCTGGTACAGTGTTCATTAATTCGAATAACCGTGTCTTGATAAATCCCTTCCTGTACATTTGTTTAACTTTCACTTTACGCAATAATTGATCAACTGCGTTCACTTTTAATTGTTTTAAATGAAGCGTTTGTTCATGCTTCTTAAACAAGTAATGTTTTTTATATCTTTGTAAGCAGTGCAGTTAGTTAAAACGGATTAATAAATATTAAAAGTTCTAGAAGAATTAAATTTGTATATATACCAGTAAAATACATAAGATACAAAAATTAGCTACCAGGATTTGGTATTATTTCAGATTTATTAAAAAAACATTCATTTAACTATATAAGCAACGAAATTTCATTTATTAAGTGCGGTCCGTGAACTCGACATTAAAATAATATCGATAAAAACTTACATCCCTACGACATCAATGGTACTCGTCAGGGCATGGGCCCTATATTCTGTGGTCAATTTAGATCAATGAGTGTTTCCATTTGAACAGGAAGTCGCAATGTGGCGCTCGGATATCCTCATGTTGTTTTTGTTCTCACTATTTATTTTTAAATTGTTTCCGATTTCGGCCGATATTCATTGCATCAACGATTTAAAACAAACGCATATTTATTAGCTTACTCTCAGTTTTTCTATACTGGCTAAGTAAAACTTAAAATGACGTCCTTTAAAACTATTTTGATTTAGTTTTAGTTTGAAAGGTGACTTGATTAAGAATAGTCTTAGTTGAGGTACAAAACTGTTACATATGTCAGTGATTCTTAATGTGCCTGCCATGTTAATCATAAAGTTATACATTTAAAGTACAGTATATTATACAATTCTTGAAATATCTAAGCAATGTCCTTTCTATAATAGTGAATAGGTACTTGGCGATAAATAATGTTGCTACGTCTATCGTGCGTCAGTCTGCGGCCTCGCGTTCTCAGAAATACCTGTCTATGTTTAGTCTATAAATGTTGCACAGATAACAGGTTTAAATTTCTGAAAGCATAAAAATTTGAAAATATAGGTTGACAGCACATCATTTAATGATTGAGTTTTTATCATCGATACTTTAAGACTTTCTCAAAGAAGCTTTTCTTAATTTTCTATAAGAAATATAAAATAAAATTGTTATCCTTCTATTACTCAACAAATAACATTTTCATTTACATAACTACCGTAATCAGTGAAAACTACATATGTTTCATTTATAATTTTTTTTTTTTTATTGATAGATAATTTATAAACTTTGTTAACAACTCTAAATTGTTTCCATTTTTAAAATTTCTTAACTAATAATATTTTCTCTAAATAACCACAGACACTCAATGTAATCCAGAATAATTGGAATAGATTATGATGGTGGCTAATGCATCAAGAAAAGATAAAACAAAATTCTGTGACTAGGATTTCCTACGTCAAACTGTAGTAGATTTCGTAGTAGTTTTGTGTTCATGTCACACGCGACCTTGTATCTGCTTTAAAATCCGCATTTGTTACTTATGCTATAGTGTTTGCTATTTCACACATTTATAAACTTTTATCATAATAAATATTTCTTATAAATTAAAGCATGTGAAATCTTGAGTCTGACTTGCCAGTCTCTCATAAAAAACAATTTCGTAGTCGAGAGATGTGAGTGCGTCATTTAACCTTAACATTATAATTCCAAGTATAATCATGATGCAAAAGCCTTCACCAGATTTCTTTTCTGATCAATTTCTTCGAACCGGTCTTATCTAGTGACAAAATATTTAAGATTGACTTAAGCCATAAAAAGGTGTAATTACAAGAAATTGATAGTTCTATGATACATTGCAATTTGCAGGTCTCCCAGATTCAGATGTTTCGTAAAAATATTTTTTTGACGTTTTGTTAAACAATTTTAATGAATTAAGTTTCTAGTTAATGTGTAGGAACAAAAAAAAAAAGAAGCGTCCGCTTTTAATCAAAATAACATTAATATACATTTCAATAATTCATTATTTTGATAGATGTAACAAAGTTTTTCAATTTACTATATAGTTTTTTAATCTTTTCGGCTGAAAAGGTATTTTTCAACCATTCTTTTATCTTTTCCATAGAGTTACTAAGATAGTTTATTGTAGTTCGTCGCGTCTTATGCTGGCAAGTATATCCATCTCCTATATAATAGTATTTCCCTAAAACGAAAGGTACTAATTACTTAATAGACAAAGAATTTAGTAAATTTTTCTACATTCATATCTCCGTATACCGCAAACATCTTGGCAATTTTTATTAGAGCGTTTAGCCATTGCGAAGTAATACATATTTTTTGTTATATTGAACATGATAAATATAAGTTACCTTATTATTAGAGTTCCATCAATATTCTTTAAATAGTATATGAGTTGGAGTTTATTTAAAAAGATCGTGTTACTATGTATGTATGTTAATTTAGCTATGATAATTAGATAGGCTAGCTAAACTTAAACAAGTAATCAGACATACTTTCCTTAGTAGTTCGCTTGCAATTGTAAAAGCTGAGTTCGCAAAGAGAATGAAATGACCTCCAAGAGCCGACGATGTCGTACGCGCAAACTTGAGCGTGTTGTGTTCTGCGGACAAAACAATTAACAGGATGCCATATGATTATGATTTTAACTATATTTTGTATGCCTATTATATTTTTATTTCCTTCAATATAATGTTTCATTTGAAACTGTAGTCGTTATGCACATACAACTGTCCAAAGTTTCAAATCAATCTGATGAACATTGTCGAATATTATGAAGGAACAAACATACTACATAAAATAATTCTAAAACATCCGATTAAGTCTTATCTCGGATTTTATTGTAAAGAATATAATTTGTATAGTGCTTTATCAGCATATAAGCATAATGCTGAGAAAGTTATTTCATTCCCTTGTTGTCATTATTATTTCGGAAATTCAACTCCACAACTCGTAATTTACTTCCGATTTGTTAATCATTGTAAGTCTATTAAAATTGAAGTCTAAATGTCTTACATTTGTCTTGAACAACGGATATAGTCAGCGTGACAGTCTGTGTAGATCGTTTTCAGGTGTTGTGGTAATTCATCATATTGGACTCCCTCGAAGACGAACACCGGTTTATCGACTTCATCATCTGTATAATTTATGAGTTTGGGAAAAGACCCTTCAGGCTTCTTGGCGCCTTTACTCTTAGGTTTCATTGAAGATACTGAAACTTTTAATCGGTTACTATTAAATCACTGCTCGTAAATTTAAAAATAAATATTTAGAACTACATATACATAGGTGCACATCGATGAGGCATTTAGACGAACGTTCAATATGACTTTTAAGATTTTGGCTATTATTGTCCTTTGTTTAGTATGACTCATATTAAAATTGGATTAAAATGTAACTTACAGAGTAAGATGAAAATAAATTGCGAATTCATGGTATAAAGTCATCACCTCTTACCGGTTTATTATAGAATAACGACACATGCCTCCATAAGATACCAATAAATTTTTAATTGGAAACGAACCAGTGGCTCAAATCAATTAGAAAACTGTTTGCTATACGGATAATAAGTATTTTACTTCGAGAAACATTGTGTTGTGTGGAGTATACAAAATGTATTTGTACAAAGTCTTAAAAATTATACATAAGATTTAATATATATCTAATATGAATAAAAAATAATATATAATCTTAAATTATGTTTTATAACGAAATATGAAAGTGATTCTTGCTTATTTTGTAAAAATTGTCCAGAAATAAATCTTTATTAAGTATAAAAAATTATAAATTTTATATTATTAACATATAAATTAATTTATTATGATTTATGATTTTCTTATTACGCAGTAGTCAAGTGTCAATTACCACAAAAAATCTTATTCTTTAAAAGTAAATACCATATTTAAATTTAAAACATGTATGTACCACCAAAACGTTACAAATGACACGTGTTTTCGGTGAACTTAAGTTCATAGAAGTCACAGAAATACCGTGTTGTAGTGCAAGAATCCTTTGATCCCAACCTTATTATTTCCAGGAATGCATTCTTCAGAATCTTAAGTTATTTTGTCAAACTCAATAATTAAAGCAACATTCTTTACAATATAAATAAATTATTATTTTAATCAAATCCATCATCGCTTATGAACTTAAATAATATTTATAAGAATAGCCAAGAAGCTCAGTCGGGCTGTCTTTATTCTGATCATATACTTGTTTATATTAAATGTATAATTTAACAGTCCCACATTTAATTGGGGCAAATCTCTCCTATGCGCTAGTATAAATGTAATATATAAAATTCTCGTGTCACGGTGTGCCTAGCTGAACTCCACCGAAATGGGTCGAGCGATTTTCGAGGAATTTCATATTCTGAGAGGTCAGAGAATCGGACAACATCTATTTATCATCTCTCCAAAATGTTAAGCATTGTCCACCCCTATTGTTTTTTTATTTTATGACATTTTTTTGTATTCACTTTTTTATGATACATCATATAAATATACAGACAACGCCAAATATTCATCCCTATTTTTAATCGCGATCTATTTATGTGGCAAAAGGACGTTTGCTGGGTCAGCTAGTTAAATATAATAATGTAACACCTAATATCATCAGCATTGGACTACTGAGTATGTAAAAGGTTAAAAATGCTGGATATTTCATAACATATTTCAAACTAAATTAGATTGAAAGAGCGAATGTTTCTCAACAGACATCGCTTGAATACATCTAGTAAAAGAACTCAAGTCCGCAGTTACACGTGCGTTTTGCGATGAATATTTGCAAATGATCAACACATGTTTTACATTACGGCCTTTTCAAACAGGTCAAGAAGAAATGCTTCCCAATAGCAGACTGGAGAATTTCTCTGTCACTGATCAAAATAGCAGATGATGTACTTTAATAAAAAAAATAAGTGTGATAAAAATTTCTTTGGAAAGCGTCAGAAACTACGATTGATATACACATAAAATTAAAATATCTTGTTTCATAATTTTTGGCTTCCTTTGTTTTTTAAGTAAGTTATAATTATGAGTCGGATTCACTTTGTCGAATCAAAGGATGTCTTGTGGCAAAGATATTAGCCATTAAGTGAGCCTTAAACTTGTCAGGCGATTACTATCTTAAAAAATATACATTTTAAACAATAGTATCCATTTATATTCTCTAACAACTACGCAACATTTTTTATATCTTTTTATTTAAACAACGCTAGTCTTGAATGGAATAAATTCATTTGATATAATATGTTGTTAATATAACAGGGGCTTGTCCTACTGAATTTATTATCTGTGGTTCGTAGAACTGATAATAATGTCGAACCCATAGAGCATAGACTGTATGAAATAAATAATAGGTAAAAAAATTATATTCCTATTGTATTACGCAATATAAAACATTATTCATAAAATGTTGATAATATTTATATAATAAATTACAGTGGTCTTGTACGAACGAATTTAAAACTCAAATTAATATACGAATAAAGAACAAATTTTATATTTTACTTATTACACCGTCACTAAGGTATACTCGAAGGGACTTTTATCGACACCTACAGCTTCCTTGGTAAACTTTAAAGTCTAAACATTTTTTAATAATTCACTCCTATTAACATCAAAATTCCAGATTAAGTAAAAATTAAAAATGCCTTTTACACCTCAGTCTTTCGGATTCCCTGCAGTTAAAAGAACTTAATAAATTCGTGATGCATTAATGGACGTTTTTAAGAATGTAATTGTAATCCATCAACAGTATGTAAGTTGTTTTTTGTACATATCCATACATATGAATCCATTAATATAACATACTCATTATCATTCGTATGCTACGGCACAGACACATTTTTATGTGTGTTTAAACAAATAAGCTTTGGCTTATATTGGCTTATATTTTTATGTGTGTTTAAACAAATAAGCTTTGGCTTACTGAGACCATATCTTTAAAATTGTTGGCTAAAAATGGGAAGGCTTTAATTCAAGGTCTACTTGAATAATTGTCTACACTATAACTCTGATTGGTAAACTCCTATTTTTATACTTGACTAATATTTTTCTTCTAATAAAATACACAGTGTTTTATAATATCTATCTCATAATGTGTCGTCACTGCAGAGTCGAGGCTCTCATTAATCCAGTTAAAAGGCTAATAAATAACTTGAATATGGGAAACATTTGAAGTAGAGTAGGACTAGGCCACTAGTGTTTTTTTTATTTAAAGAAAATTTTTATATGTGGCATATCTATGTATATTTTAAAAATATTGTAAAACTGATGGCATATAAAGTAACCTGAGCTCTATATAAAAACAAAGAACGTGATTGCCAGCAACCCATAATTTTTTTACAACGGATTCTAAAAGGATAATCACATACTATCTAAACTTCAAACATCCCCGTATCCTGTCCACCTGGCAGCTTGAGCACGTGCGCGCGCACCATTGCGTTTAATTTTTTTGCTGTCAATAAAAGTTCTACTTCTAATGTCTATTTTTAAAATCGGCCTCAGTACACCGTGCATGAAAGCGATTGCTTAAAATTATTGATGGATTATTATAAAAGAATTAGAAAAACTTACATAATTAGAAATTAATCAACTGTCTATTATTGAGTAAACAGGTAATGATTTCATGTTGATGAGGTGTCACCTACTATCAAGTGAGCTTTCGCTTGTCTGTCGTAAGTGTTGTGATATTTTTATATTTAAAAATACATATTTTTCCTGTACCTAAAATTGATTCGATTTATCCCACAATAAAGGAGGAATATATAAAACATCTGCTCACGACTTCCAACAGGTGAGTTGAGCAGATGAACACAGTTTAGAGAAAAATAAATATAAAAATAGCGAGATTCAAAAAGATGTACAACACACTTGAACCTTCGTACACTTCAACTTTAATTGAACCCCACACGATTATTTTTATATTTATAGAGCCATTTTTAAGACTTCGTAGATAAGATATTTAAGGAAAGTTTATGACTTCTTCATAGTTTGAAAACAACTGTAATAACACGTAACCGTAACTATCAATGTCAGGAATGTGTTTGATGTTTTAGTGTTTTATCACCTTTTTTTGTTAAAACAATGTTTTCTGTCATAGTTTTGTTGAATACATATATAAATTTGTTAACAAAGGCTTAACATTAATCGATCGTAAAACGATTATAATGACTATAATGATTATAATCAGTAATATTCCGCTTTCAACATCATGTTTTAAAGAGTTTCCGTAATTATCTAACAAAAAATATTTTTTTACATATAACCGTATTTCCGATTAAGATGAAAAGATAGGAAATGTTGCTATCAAATGATTAGGAACAGATAGAAGTCTCGCCGGACGCACAAATTAACTTTTTTCTGGTATAAAAAGATACCCTATTATGAACGTCGTAAGGTCGACATAATTTCCCATTTCCTAATTTCCTGCTGTCACACCTCATTCGTCCAATTTAGGGCGTCCTGTCTCCGTTACGTAAAAATATACCAAAACTAATACGATTAATAATAGGAAATTACCATATAACTTTCATCAATTATTAGCGTTTTAATAGAATATTTCTTTTACGCGCAGTAACTTGTATTTACTAATTGTAGTCAATCATTTAAATATTTGTATGACCCATAGAAATTGCACGTCATGCTCTAATTCCATGATAGCCAATAGGAAGTATTCGATGAAGTAATTCCATAGAAATACAATCTCTATTGTAAATATTCACTATATTTATTATTTTCACAAGTTAAATATTTACATAACACCTGTTTTTATATTTAATACGCCAATATCACATTCTTCAATTTTTTATTTTATTTACGTGTCTTATTAATTCCAGCGTCCTCTGTTGTAATACCATAACACTATTATTAAAGTTAGAAAAGGTAAGTGCGATAAAACGGTAGAAACAACAATCTTTGGATTTAATTAATAGTTATGAAGAAGTTATATGTGTTAATATAAATATTCAATTGATTGTTTCCAGCAGTAATTAGTTAATAAGTTTCGTTGATAAAACTTTAGATGGCGTTATTATCAAATTTTTCATGTATTTTCGTAATACATACATCAATTCTTAAAAAAAATACCATTGAATATGGATGTAAATGAACTTACTCTTTATTCAATAATTACCTTGAAAATATATTATATTCAAAAACCTTGAAAATTTACCTATTTTTATATTATCAAACATATAATTTAAAAATAGTTTTTTGCAATATCACTCCTTTTTTACGAAGCTAAAAAAATATGGAAATCCGTGCACATTGCAATTAGATACCGTAAAAGCCATTGTTTTTGTGACACGAACCGCATTCCAGAACCGTCCGGTGTGTTTTTCTATTTCCTTCAAGTTCACGAGTGATGACCACTTTTACCGGCGCACGAGCTTTCTTCATTACCATACTCAGTTATAATTATTGAGGATGTTATGTACATTTGCAGTGAATTCTTAGCCGGCTGCTTATTTAAAGTGGAAATCGTTTTACTTACATATTTGTATAATTAAGGCTTCATTAGTTTAAAAGTTCAGAAATGTCTACGTCAACTACGTTTAAATCGGTATTACAAAAACATCTCCAAATTGTCGAATGAATGGATATTTTTGTGATGCTTTCAAATCAATTTATATAAATATCATTGAATTTAAACTCTTGGTATAAATATATTACATTATGCCTTCGTGATGCCTACACATATACATTGCAAGGGTATTTAAAAAAAAAACTACAAATCCTTGTAAAAATCTCAATGGCCATGACCAATGGAAGCTCCGTTTTATATCGGAAATTGGGTAATAACTATCCTGCGAATTCACATTTTAGTACATAATTCAAATTAATCATAGTTATAAAATATAATTCATTTTAGAACTGTGAGAAAAAATATTGTTGTGAGACTGGCACATTATTAAATATAAAGTAGATTCGCTGTTTAGTAACAAAACAAAATTTCGCAAAACACCCACACAGAAAAAACCTTAATTTTTTGGAATAAGTGGGAAATTACGGAATAGTTTCAACTCCATGCATCCTTACTATCTTTAATATAGCTATAGGTACAGGTGATAATTATAGTTATGGCATACTTTATCAAACAATAGTCAAGTACGTGGGGTTTCCTCTTGTAACAATAGGAAACAGCAGGTGTTCCCCTCCCCAAGCCCTCATCACTTCCACAATGTCCCTTACCGTAAATCCTGCAACAGTAGAAAACTAGCCAGCGTGTAGGACGCACGTGATTTGTACGTACGACATGGCTGTGCCCGTGCCTGCCCCCAGAACGCGTCTGGCGTTCCATGCCAATAATATTCATGTAAGTTCCGAATTTCGATATTTTGCTCGAATTATTTGATTTTGGAACGCAATCTAATTAAAGTCAAAGAATTTGTGTATTTTTTAATAAAAGAGGACGCAGTTAAGAGATTAGCATATTTAATTGTAAACATTTAAATAATTTTAAAGTTTAGTATTACGTGTGCAAGCGCAGACCTTCGCTCGTGGGAACCTGATTTTCTGCAATCTTTGCATTCTGTCGCATTGAGTAATGATTTTTACATACTCACCTATAAGTTGCGATTGTTAGTGTTATATTTTTTCTGTATCATAAACTTATATGTATATTATTTTTATTACAAAATAACTAGCTACATTACGTAGTCAAAAAACATATTTTATTAAGAAGGAATTTAATCAGGTATAGGATCATTTTATTACCTACATTAATTTCTTTATTTGTTTAACTCTTGGCAATATGTATTCATTTTTTTGTGGTTAGTGGTTTGCCTGTAGTTCGTCCAGGAAGTAGACTTGTCAGTTGAGTCAAGACAACTGTAAAGTACAAGAATTATGTCACGTATGTTATGTTAGAGAACTTAACACAATAATTAAATTATTTGATCTAATAAGAGCGTTTTATATATAGCTAATAGAATCATAAAATATTATTATTAAAGCTGGAAGATCATTAAACTTTTTACTTTTTACAATACACATACAGCTTCAGTTCCACTCGATGGTACATAAATCAATCACATGATAGTATTATTTATTAAATAGTTCTATCAGGTGAACCGTATGCACATTTGCTCTTTTCATTAATAAATGAATAATATCTATTTTACAGACTACAATAAAAGTATATGCGCGCTGTCTTCGTCCGGATATCGAATACAAAACTTTGTCAGTAACGTGGGGAACTCGTGCCAAAGAAGTGGTGGCTACCCTGTTGGGAAAGTTCCGGATGCGGCATCGAGACCCGAGGCTGTTCTACCTGAGCATGGAAGTGAGGGTGCGCGCAGCTGGCCTCAGGACCACTCTGGTGTTAGATGATGACGCCAGACCGGCAGCGTTGCAAGCGTGCCATCCTAAAGGATACTCTAAGTAAGTAGTATAAAATTGATATTTGAATACTTACATTGAAATTACAAGTAGGCGCTACAACTTTATGTATTCTTCGTGCTTAAGTTAACTATTACACCAACGAACCTTCTAAAATCTATAAAGCTAGAGTTTAGCGTATCAGATATTATGACAAATTTAATGGTCGATGACATTTATGCACTACATTATGTGTATAGTAGATTAGGAAGCACGTCTTAATGTGCATACATTTCAATATTTGATATATTTTGTGTCAGTTATTTAAGCAAAATCTAGGTTAGAGCCGTCTTAATATAGGTACAATATTAACTGTAATCGGGTCACAACCTTTCTGGTTGTGTCTATGTTACGATAGTGATAATAATTATATGTTTATGATGTTTGATAAATTACAGAGCAATCACATATATGATCGGTAATTAATTACATAATAGGTACAGGGTCTTAATGACAACAAAGTCCGTATCAACTTAAAAAAGGTTGTGTTATTTATCAATAAATCGGTATAAAAGATATGGTAACAACGATGGCATAAAATAAATCAACAACTATAAAATCAATCAACGATAGAAAAAGTATTTATTACTAGTCCCAAGTTATAGCTATCAATAGTACATAAGAATAACTCTATAAAATAACATTACTTGTCACGGTCAAAAGCTAGTATTTATAAGGTTACCAAAAGGAGCGTAATACGTTCGAAAGCTAACATGTAAAACTAAAACATGAAAGTCAGTCTGGAAGAGAAACCTTATTACATGTTTCTGTAAAATCGAAATCTCATCACTTAGCTATTTTTACAGAAATTTGGAAACAAATGCAACATTTATTACTTTTGCAATATAAACTCAATGAATTACTGCTGAATTTTGACCATTGGGACCTCTATTGTGTAAGACATACGCCAACACTCTAAGATCATGTGTGATTAAAAATGTCAAAACAAAAAAGCACACGCATTAAAATAGTAACGACAGTCAGACCACCGACTAGCCGTTGGCTGTAGCTGGAATAAGAATCGCTTTTGTCCCCTTTCCGGTGCTATTTTTGGTCGCATAAACACGCCAGCAATAAAAACTTTTAAATCTTCGAGAGCCCTTTGACCATACGGAATATTTTGCTTTGTTGACGGCGCCTTGATAGCTTATAATTGATTTAATTGTCGACTTTTCTTGAAAGCCTGCGTGAAAAACACTTTCGCAAAAGACGGAGTGAATTGATTTAATTAAAACTTTAAAATATTGTATTGATGCAAACATTCTTGAATATTCAATATTAATGTTATACACGCATAGAAGTATTAGGAAATTTTCTCATTATACAAATCGTTAGGGGCATCCAGACTTTCTTAATTTTTTATAAACACACGTTGTTAATTTTTATAAAGTGACTAAACCTTGTAATTATTAAATTTATATATTATTAATTATAGTCTTATTGGAAGATATTTCTGCCATAGGACAATTACCAATGCATTGTCTCTAGTATCCGGATCTTTATTATGAGTAGATAATTTGTATATTACAGAAATATTATTGTCGTATTAAGTTATATTTCTTATATTAAAGACATGAAAAGCGCTGCGTATACCTTTTAGACGGAGAAAAGAATTTACATTATCATAAAAACTTATGTTCCGTGATTCATTAAAACATCCATAACACCTTTCTGCGGCTTTATGGTCCTATATCGAAAGCATAAATTGATTTAAATGGATCTAACCAATTATGCTTCTGAATGCTCCTAATATCTATTTTTAAATTTCGACACAAAAATTATAGTGTTATACACTATGTTTGTTGCATGGTTACTCCTAAAGGGTTAACTAAATTTGATTTAGTTATTTTAAACAGTGTAACTTTAAAGATCGAAAGTGTAATAACTAATGAATCAAATCTGTTTAATGGTTACGGAGATACGAGACATTTGCAAGTTTCACAACATATAAACTTACATTTGTTTATTTTCAGATTCTCACTCCAAATGCGTCCCGGTGGTCTGGTCAAGATTTACGATTCTGCACTTATGTCCTCTTCTCAATATAAGTGTCTGCTAACCAGCGAAAGAACGACTGCCGACGAGCTACTGGCCATTCTGTTACATTGCTATGACTCTACCGAAGGTGTCGAGAGATTCTCACTATATGAGGTAAGATAAACAAAGCAATTCTGCAGTAGAATAATTGAAAAATACGACCTTATGTATGCTTCAAACTATATATATAAAATATTCTTAAGCTTAATGTGTCTAAAACCAGTTTATACAGTTTTGTAAAGGCGAAATAACATCCGATTATAATTGAATAAATATATATGTTTAAGTTACTTGCTCGAAGATTAGATCAAGTGAAAGATAATAGATTGCAATACTGGCATTCGAACTACATCGATATGTCTATATAAAAATCGATATATAAATATATCGATTTTTATACGACAAAAAGAAACAATAAATATATATTTCCAAAAGTTGATTACATCAATTTAGTGAAAATGCAATAAGGTTTATTAAAATTATCCTTTTCAGGTATGTCCTTCACAAGAATACGAACGAAAACTACACCCAGACGATCTTCCACTACTAGTGCAACGCGCCTGGGCAGCAGATAGCGACTGTCACTTCAGAGTGAGGAGAAACCCTCGTGCACCACCTCTCCCACCTCGGAGCTTACCGCTCCCGCAACATGAAGAACAAGACGAGGAACCCTCCAGAGCACTCTCTGCCCTCTCCTTAGAATCTGACAGCGATAAAAGGAGATACAGTCCTGTTTATAAGTTCCCAAGTATAAGTTACTGTAGAGAAACTAAAAATGACTATTTGTACATTTGACGAGGCTTAAAAGTGAAGGTTGAAGTTTCTTTAAGACTTAGAGACATGTAAATATATTTGTAAATATTGGAATGTGTCGTGAACCAAAGAAATTCGGAAGGATTGTGTAGTTAGGCCAAGTTTGTTGACAGATATCTTATACGGAGCAATGTTGTTTCAAACCAAATTAAATTTGTTAAAAAAGAAATGGTGAATATATTGATATCTAATTTGTTTTTGTTTTCAGATAATTATTGGTAACCACAAACATTTTGGCAAACATAGCTAATTGATAAAAAAACCATCATTAGATTTCTAGGTGCGTATAGGGACCGCTTAATATTGTTTCGAACGTCAAAGATTTTAATATATTTAAGCGTAATTGGACGAGTTCAAGCCGCACGTTATATTTTTTCAATATTTCCCATCGGCTATCTATATATGCTGTTGAGAGGTTTATAATTATATAGCAATTACAGTTTATTTCAATTAAATTATACATTTGAAAACAGTTTTTTTAAACGGCGACAGTGTTTTGTTCCGTATTGTGGGCATGTTATAAGTATTGTATAACAATCAACCGATGCTTGAAATTTCCCTTTTTATTATTTAGATAAATAACTTTTGAATATAGACTTTAATTTCTAGTCTATGATATCATTATGTTTCCGTATAAAGGTCAGGAAGAACTATTGTCTATAGATAGATAGCACTGTATTGGTGTAACCTTGTAAATAAAATTAATATAAATGTAGCTAGTAGACACCAAAGAGGCAAGAAAGGTTATTAATCTGTTATGTAATGTGATGATTTATTTATTTATATGGACTTTGTCCGGATTTTGTCAGTGAATTTAACAATATGCCTGTAAAAAATACATTATGTTTTTAAAACAATAATTGTTTTATTCCCATTGCCCCGTAAAATATTATCTTTATATATTTGAATACCCTATTGATACCTGTGTTTACTTATTAATTTGCGTGGTCCTTCAAATAGTAAAAGCACCATTCAATATAACAAAATTTCCTACCACTGGTTGAAATGTACTTACAACCGCTTACTAAGTTATGCCTGGACACTTCAACAAGTGAAACTTACATTTTCTGTCCTTATATGTTGTTAGTCTTAACATTTACAATAATAATAATAATATGATAGACAGAAGTGGTTGTCAAAATTAATACGAACGCTAGCGTAAGCTAGTAAGTAAAAAAAAACTTTATACATATATTTTTTGTTGCGAATCTTGTTCGGCTAGAAATTCAGTATTTAAAGTCTTATCTGCTTTCTAAGACTGTTGAGGAACAAAATAACAACATTCGATATAAAGTATTTTATTTACAAATGATTGCAACAATGAAGTACAGACGATGCATTATAATTACAAGAGTATGTATGTCCAAAAAATTGGTATCAGATAATATCTAACGGCACTAGAATTATCATTCAGTATTTATACAGACGTGTTTCGTACCGTCAGTGTCAGATACCGCCATAGATAGAGATCATTCATTTGGTCGATAATCGTTTCCATTTTGCTCAGCTCGAAGCAGTTGAAATCGCGTAGCAATGTGAATAATTGTCAAGTTAAAACAGCAAGTGACAGCTTGTTTGAAGTGCCAGCTAGGAAATTGAATATAGCTCTATTTTATGACGTGTTTAATACTTACGTGCCACGCCCACTAAGTTATTATATACCTATTGTATAATCAGAAAGGCGAGACAATATTTTCGTTATAACCTCAGTAGATTTTACGTAAATTATTATTCTATCTTTTTATTTGTACTTTGTAAAAAGGCATTTTCGTGCTGAATCTATTATCTATGACGGTCTCCCAACATATCTCTTTCACGACACATACATTCACTTACATCAAAAACTGAAGCCGAGGAAGCCGAAATCTTGTCTTTTTGGCAAAGACATTTTTTTACATTTTAACAATAAGAGAGAAGAAATAAAAATGGAACACGGATTTGGTCCATAATTGTTTTTAGTAAAGGAATTATAACTTACAACAATTAAATTAACTCTAAAAGAATAAAAAAACCATACCTACATTTTCTAAAGACGAAAAATCAATAACGACTTGTTCGGTACCACTTAATTTTAGAAATTTTAGACAATTCTCAAATTTGCAACAAGGGGCAAAAAAAATTTCATAGTAAACCTTGGTTTTCGTATGCAAAGGCTAAAAGGGTTTATTATGCAATTTTTTCCACATCCGTGATTTACTTTGTGATCCAAGTCTATTTATTTATAAATTAAAAATAATAGGATGAATCATTTTTCTCTAGCATATAGGTTTTTAACACAATCCATATTAAAAAACTTACTAAATAATACATAGTCACATGAGTGAAAAGAAGACATTTTTAAAAGAATACAGTAAATATAAACCATTCATTTAGCAGATTTATTTAAATTTAATAATTAAATTTGTCTGAAGGCTGATATTTCACACATACCGTCGTCAAAGCGTGCCACTAAAGCTCAGTTAATCGAAACAGCGTCTTTATGCGCGACAACGAATACTAAAGAATTCTGAAAAATACACAAAATCGCAAAACAACCGGTCTGTAAGCACCACGTGCGATCTCCGCACTGTATCCCACCGACATTCTTCGGGGTTGCCCGAATGTCTCACAAATAATCGGTCGAAAAGCTTGTACTCTTCTTTATCCCCTACAACCGGCACCAGGCCTATCTATATTTACAATTTTAATTAATAATATCATCGATGAAAGTGCATAAGTGTATCGACATAAAATTGATTCATAGCTCGATGAGTTAGTTGCAAGGATATCGGTGCTTTTAAGGCGGGTACTAAGAGATGAAAGTGGCCAAGCGGTCCAAAACAATAATATTTCGAATGACCAGCGTGATGCACCTGCGCCTCACCCTTACGAAGCAGGAGACGACGATATCTTCAACCGAATGTTTCTTCCCCGAGGTGCGATACGATGCGGAGACACGAGGCAAAGGCTAGAGGGCGTTAAGAGCCCGTCTCGATGGCCCGTAATCTTCTGGATCACGTTCTCGTGTTCTAGAACTTCGTTCTTCACGGGGATATCCTTCTCTACCGTAATCACGGCCGTAGTCACGAGTATAGTCATGACCGTAGGCTTCGTCGCCTCTGTAGTCGTGAGCATATCCCTCGTGATATTCCCGCGGGTAATCCCGAGGATACCGATGGTACTGTTCCCTTGGATAGTATTCTTCTTCGAGTCGCTCAGGACGGGCCGCTCGCGATCTAGCGCCTGATAATAAAGTTTGTTAATACAAGACATTTTCAATACCTAAGAGGTTAGTAAAGTATGAATATTTTGCCACTGCAACTATTTCTCATCAATTTTCTTTTCATTCAGAAAATATATGTCAGCTTATAGAAGAATAGATATTAGAAAATGATCTTCATCAGAACATCTTTTATATGCTAGTCATTGGCAAAATATGAACACAGTTACAACACACGGCACACAAGGGCTAGGAAAGGGCGTGGTGCACTCACACTAGCACGCACTTACGGGGCCCTGTTACGTTACAAGGGGCACCTTGACCTCCCCCACATTGCGCACTTTGCCCGGGCATGGGACCACGCCCGCGGCTGGAGTCGGAGATGGCGGCGCTGCAAATCAGACACCTGATGAAGCCCTTGACGACACTTATTCAAGTAGCTACTCAGATCTTTAAACATTAGTTTTGTACCACGTCACTTGAATAGTGAATAAAACTAAAAAATATTACTCGTTTAATAGTTCTTCTTTAAAGTAAAAGATAACAAACGTATGTACAACGTAAAGTCATTACATTCCACAAATGAAGTTACTCACATTCAAAGATCTGGCAGTAACAATAGTTATAAAGAAAGCATCTAGAATAATAGACATCGACGAAATATAGTGCAAGTGGAGACCATTAAAGATATAAGTAAAAGTGATATCTCTGAGTTAGTAGAAGCAACACCACGTTTAGTGAGACAAGCAATACTTTGGAACCAAAATGATTCAACCTGGACAGGACTTCGCTGATCTGCTAAATGACAACAGGATATAATGGTCTTCTGCGATGCTAATGCGCTTGCCCAGACGCTTGTACTGAAATGAACAGTAACTAGTGAAATGATACTATTACACTAAATATGACATGAATACCACATTCATATGAAAATATTTTACATTGAGCAACATTTAACAAATAGTGGTATGAGATTTATGGTAGTGCTTTGTTAATGTTGAAAGAAGGATACCTTTGAAACTTACTACATGTACAATGGTATATCTTTTTCCATTCCATCTACTAAGAATGCAGCCATTCTAATTACAAATAGTTAGAAAGCAAATATGGCAACATTGCAATGACAAAAAAATATTCTTCTTGAAACTATTTACCATATCCACTACATGAATATAAATTTACCCATATTGCAGGTAAAATAATCGTGGAAGCTGCTGACAAAGATATTTGAGAAAGTACAAGTAGTAGGATTGTGAATTGTTAAAGCCGTTGTCTGCCGTGAACATAAATAAAACATATATTTAACATTTACAATGGAGTGAAAAAGTTATCAAAACATAAATTTTAATTGAAACTCAAGAATTTTACATGGAACTTATTAAGTTCCTTATAGTTTTGATAACTTTTTTAATAGTTATTAGATGTTAGATTGCATGGTCTCATCTTTACGAAGTTTGATATTTATTTATTTTTTTAGTCCCATATAATAAGGATAATAATAAAAATATAATAGATTTAGAATAGACACAGCATAGATTGAAGATAACAGTTTTGATAGAGTACAACTGATGCTACAAGAGTTGACAAATCACGTTGCGAAAAAGTTTTATACAGAACAGAGCATTCGTTAAAAAAATTAGCTTGTAGTTTTACTATCGTAAAGTTGATACCAAAGAGTTGCCACTGTTAGTTACCTCTTTCCCGCTCATAGTTATACGAGTCGGATCGTTCCCGATGTCCTCCCGAGTGAGCAGGGGGTTCAATACATACAATTCTTGTTAATTACACATTGTTTATATAAGGAATGTTAGGAGAGCTTAATTTCACTAGTTTTGACTCTAATCTTTCTCGACTCTACTTTTAATTTATAATAGGTTTAATTTAATTAAACATATTTTTCTTAATTTCTACTTCATTGATTTTTATGTTTTTTAAATTCATCAAATCTAGTAAACTTATAACATATCATGTGTTAGTCATTAGTTTATTTGACTTTTTTCTCTAAATGTTGGAATGATCACGGTATATATATACATGTTATATTATTATTAATTATATACATCTCGGTCTCAAATCAATATTTTTTTCTTAAGTATAAAGCATCATTTTCATTATAAGTATTACGGGTGTCGTCGAATAAATAACAATTAGTATATAGTACGGATACGACATCGATTACTACATCTGAGGGTACCTGTGTACACTTGCGAGTGCCTATGACCTCGGCCGGTGTAACCTAATTAAATTAGGGACATGTTTTATCAAAATGTGTGGGATACATTGATAATACTTTTTAAATTAAAAATTGTCATACTATGTTTGATACCAATTTTTAGTACGTCATAAAATAACTGAAAATTCAGCAGTTGGCAAGTTTTCTGTTTCGGTGTTATACATTTTTAACAATTATTCAAGTATGCATTTCACGACCTCTCCATCTATAAATGGGAGTCCATGATTTGGAAGAAACTAAAGAAATTCCGCCCACCTATCTAATAATAAAAATGTCTTTGTTTTTGACACTCATCTTATCGGTAGACGTACCCGAAGCAGAACACCAATCACTTTGAACATTCGTTCTGACCGGGACTATGTTGATACCTTGGGGTCGAGCTTGCTATCCGACCGCTAGGGTACGGAGCCCTCAAAATATATTATTTTATTCGGTACAAGATGTTCTAAATTATTATTGATAGGTAAACGCAAATTATAATATATTAACTCACCAGGCTGAGCGTGAGGCGTAGCAGCGTGCGAGGCGTGAGGTGGGTGCGCGGCTGGGCGCGGGGCGGCCGGTGCGGCTGGGGGGTGCGTCGCGTTCCAGTATTGCTGAAATGTATTCAGTAAATTGTTTTTACATGCTTTATTTAGTTTAGTACACTATCAAAATGACCTCACAATTTAAAAATATCATTTTCTCTAAGTCCTGAATGGACGAGCATAAGAATCACTGGTTATCGGTCACCCATATGAAATAATTATTTATTATTATTATTAGTATGTGTATTTCGAAATACTTAGACACAATTGAAACGCGTATGCACTTCAATCCCTTTCGTCTATTAACAGTTTAATATATTCCATAACCATAGTAATCAACATAACATGATTATAAAAACTTTGGTACAGTAATTCGTGCCGGTAGATCAAAGATCTTTTGTGCATTACCTTTTTAAGAAACAAAGTCCATTGCCCTCTTTATATAATAGTTACCATATAATAATACTAGTTTAAATTTGTATAATTAACTATTATATATTTTTTAAAATTAATGTTTTTCATCTATTAATAATCACAACTTAAAAATTAATTCTTTGCTTTTTGATTCACTACCGCTTTAAAAGCTCTATGGACTAAAAAAATGCTTACTTCTAAATGTTCCGCAATGCGTTGACAAGCGTCCTCCAATTGATTGTCATCCAATATGAGATCGAACATCTCCTGAGGACACTGAGCCAATTTTTCCGCCGCTACCATTTGGACCGACAAATTCTTGCTTTGACCTTTACCACGGGATTTTATTAATCGTTGTAACACCTGAAATAAAATTATTATCATTAAAGTAAATTAGGCACGAATACATTTGCCATATCGGAACACAAAATAATCATAATAAAGATGAAATTTAACACCATTGAGATATTATTTACTTTATTACGCGTACTATAATCAAGTAATTTTATATCCCAAGTAACGTTACTAAAAGTTTTATAATATTTTTAATATCAAATTCTTTTGGTTGTATATATAATTCATCTGAAATGTTATTTTAGGGTTGTTTCTAAGACAGCATTGCTTTACAGGGCCAAACCTCTAACAGCCGCGAAGTATAATTTGTCTACTTACCTTAGGACTAGATATTTTCAGGTACACAATGGTAGGTGCCAGCGAAGTCTTGGCGAGCTGTGACGGATGATTGATTGTATCACAGTCCAACACAACGAGCTGTAGTGTTCTTGCCAGTTCGAATATTCGTTCTATTTCCGTCTAATAAAGGCAAACATTAGTTAAAATAAGTTAAGAAGCTCATAAGACATACATTGAAACACTATAGATCTATTTTTATTTTGCACATTAATTAAATTACATTGACACGATTATTATTGCATTATGGATTTTTTTGTCTAAGTGACTCGTTTCAACGAATTTCCCATACCACCTCCATAAATTTATCAGATTAGGCAAGAATTTAACGAACCGTCGGTGTAACGAAAGATATACTTACCATCAGATAAATGTACCTATCATTAGTCTAGCGATAAATAAAATTAATGGTTTAAGTCACATGCTTTGAAAACAGTTGATGATATGGCAATTAGTTATCTCTTACTGTAAATGAACAAGATTATTAAATCTTGGAAATAAATGTTTAAATTAGTTATATTTTCATATCGAAATGAGAGTATGTATGTCAGTAAACTATAGTTTGTAATATAATGTGGCAAGTAAGAGCAGATAAAGTCAGGAATTAGTAATAAGTTCTTTTTATTATTATCATAACACTAAAGGTTATTTTTTTTAGTCAAACTATGGATCTTTAGTGGCATATAGTGTTCCAACTAAACATGTCTAAAAAACCATGCCACACTCAGACCCAAACCTGAACTTCAGCCAAACAATTTGTCCGCGAATTTGCTCTGTCCATCAATGGTTTTTTGGGTGGATTATTAAGTAACGATCTCTTCGCTATAGAAATATCGGCAGTCACTCGTGTGATGATGATTCTGGAAAGTTAAGAAGTGATTAGTACCTGAACTTCTGCTAGACACGTAGACCGTGAGTTTGAGCGCTCCATAATAGCTCTCTTTGACGGATTGTTGAGAAGGGACCGCTTGGCCAGTGATATGTCCGCCATGACACGTGTAATTATTATCCTGGAATTTTCATACGTATCTTCGTAAAAATCACGGATCTATTTTAAAAACTGTCCGTGATAGGCGATTGATATAAACATAAATAATTATTCAATGTTGTGCAATCAACATATTTATTTCAAGTATCTGGAAACTCGTATTCTAAAGTCGAAAAGCAAGACTTCTGAACCTATCCAACTATGAACAGTGGCACGTGAACAGGATACTTTTGGAATTTCTCCCAATCTATGTAACAGACGAAAATGTAAGAATAACATAGTAATAGAAATTAGAAAATTAAACATAAACATAAGATAAGACGAGAATCGAACCTTAGTCTAAGAGTGATGTGTTCTACCGCTACAGCGTCTCGCCAGAAAAGTTGAGTCTTACTTATTTTATGTTTGTATTTTAAATCTTACCGGCCTTCAAACCGTCTTTTCAAGAAGTCAAACAGTGCCTTCTGCATCATGTCCGTGACTTCGTAGCCCTTTAACGATGGACCGACGAGTACTACGGGCCTCATGGATGGCACCACGTCGTACGGCGTACAAGCCTCCTGCTTCTTGAAGAACGGTTTCCGTTTTTCCTTCCCCGCAGGTAATGCTCCCGCACCCCGACCCCGCCCAGCTGTATCCGAATCCTCTCCTGGGAAATAAGAGGTTGTTGGAAGGGTGTGCTAATGTTTAGAATAAAGAAACAGTTTAATATTGATTATTTTCACGTGTACGTATTTGGATAGGGAATTACAAATTGTAATCCATCGATTACGAGGTATAGTAATTATATGATATTTACTACTTAACTTATGTGCCGACAACACATTGCATGCTTTGAGATACTCATAGAGGGTCCAAACTACATTATAACAACATATAATACATAATTCCGTCCTGTTATTTTTAAATATACATATTAGGAATACTTGGTATATTTTGAATACTAGGTTTAAGAGTTGTGAAAGGCATAAAGAATAAAATTGTCGCTTATCAGAACCAAAACATTATACCGTCACATTTCAATTTGGTAGGCACAAAAATAATAACAAAATGATTCAAATATTGAACAGAAACAAGTCAGACCGTTTTTCGAAAATATAAATACATATTGGAATTTAAAAATTTATAAGACCCGAGTGATTATTGTTATTTCATAGAAGTCAGAATCATTTAATCCATAAACTTTTGTAACGGAAGAAGCTCATCCTTAACTTATTACCATTCACTTGTAAAATAAACCAATATGCCAAAAATATAATACAAGTCATTGTTACACAAAATATACCCTATTACGATTTATTAGTATAGATTGAGGCAAAAAAAAAAGAGGGAACTTAGTATCGAGCGCGCGATTGGTAATTGGTAAGTAATTATATAAAACTGCGAAGTAGTTATTATTCCAAAAATTTGCCAATATTTTTGCCGTTGTCTATAGCAAGGGAAATATCAAAAGAACCTGTGGAAAAAACACTAGAAATTTCAGATACTTATAAGCTACAGGGGCCAATGGAAGGTGGGATGAAGAAAGTGAAGAGAACAAGCTTTTTATACAAAATCAATAAAAATACATTTTACTTTAAAAAAGGTAAATTTCCTGGTTGATATGAAATGGTCTTACCTCGGTCGTAGGGGTTATCTGTAAACATGACACTATTAAGTGCTTGAGAACCAGGAAATACGCAAGTTTTATTATGAGTGACTGTAATGGCAGTACAAAGCAGTTGAAAAATTTTTTTGCTGCATAGATACTAGTGACGTCAGTTCTTAATTGAACAAAAAATATTTGTAGTTTAATATCATCTAGGCTGATTATAGTTACTAGTTCTGAAATTAATTAAAATATTAACACATATCAGCAGTGTATGTAAGTAACTATCCATTACTTGACCCCTGTTATTTTAATTTTGACAATAATAAAATATTTTTCAGAAGGTTCTTAGACTCAAATTAAATTTACGTTTTCATTTACGATGTTTTGTGAAAATTCATAACTCCTTAGAAATTAAATGTTTTCTTATGTCAGATAATTACGAATTAGGGCCAATTTAAGACGTCACTTGTAAAAACTAGTAAAGAAACTTCAGAAACTAGTAAATACAACACAATCACAACATCAATATAGACACAAATTGTGACCATTTTGCTTACATTCTTACATAATTTACTTGATTAAATATTTTTTAAACAAAATGATCGAGAGAAAGAAACTGCGTTGTACAATTTGAACACGATATGAAACTCTACAGAACGAAGTTTGGAAGCTGGAACAGAATAAAGATACCACATTAAAGCTGAATTTTTCACGATGTGAAATCTTTAGTAGTTATCAAATTTTTTGGGTCAGTTTCAGAATTTTGAAATAATATTAGGCCTTTACCTATGAAATTGCCGTTTTGTATAAAAAATTTAAACGAATTTTTTTCATGTATTTTTATTTGTGTTAATCGAAGTAATTACCCATGCAAAGAATGCATCTTTGCCTACGCAGTGGCAGTGAACTGATGCCCTTCTTAAAGAAATCAGCTGGACGGGAGGCAACAAAATCTTCAAAGGCGTTTTGATTATTTTTTCCCGTTAAGAAATTATTCAAATTCTGGAAAAGAATTTGTAGTCTGTAGGCGCAAGGTCTGGTGAGTAGGGCGGATGACGGACAGTTTCCAACCCCAGTTCTCGTAGCTTGGAGACCGTCTGCTGTGTAGTATGAGGTCGCACCTTTTCGTGCAAGAGCAGCGGAGACGAGCGATTAACAAATGCTTGTTGGAGATATGCCAGCTTCTCCATCATTGTGTTCAGTTCTTTACAGGACACATGTGCAGTAATGCTCACCCCGTTTGGTAAGAAGCTGTAATGAATCACACCGGCGCTAGCCCACCAAACAGGGACCATCACTTTTTTAGGGGACAGTTTTCGTTCAGGGCATTGTTTAGGTGCTCAACCAGGTTCTAACCAACTTGCTGTGCGCTTGCGGTTCAAAATATCCTTCATTTGCGTGTCGTTGGGCAGTGCAAGCCACGTCTCGACGCGTACTTCGCGCTGGCGATCATTGAGTTCGTGGGGCACCTATTTATCTAACTTTGTTATCTTGCTAATTCGACGCAAATGGACCAATTTTATTTTTACGCTAACGTCGAAAACTGCTGCTAATTCAGCCGTAGGTTGTGTATCATCAGATTCCACAGTTGCCTTTAATTCGTCATTGTCGACCAAATTCTTGGGACGACCGCGAGGTTCATTTTTCAGGTCGAAATTTGCAGATCGGAAGCGTGCAAACCAATAACAGGTGGTGCGTTGGTTTCTAAACGGTAGCTGACGTTGATGTTGCATGCTGTTTGTGCCGCGTTGCAGCCACGACGATACTAATAATTCCATAATTACTTTAATTTATAACGTATCCATGATGATGAAAAAGATAAATGCGATGAAAATGTAACACTAATCAATAAACAAGTGACTACTTTTGGAAAAAGAATTCCATCTTCTTATAATAAATTAAATTATTTTGATTTGAAATGACCATTACTGCAGACCGGCAATTTCATAGACCTATTATCATTGTTTTGTTTTTGGAGTTCATAGCTTAAAATTATTATTATTTAATCATGTATATGTATATTAAGTTTCATATCGTGCGACAAAGCTTAAATTATGTTACCTATTGACAATAGTAATTTTGGTATTTTCCAAATAATCATTAAAATCAAATATTACATATAATATAACAACAGTTTTGCTTTCGACAAAATTGTCAATAAGTATTGATTAAACTAACAATAAACTAACTCCTCATGACTTCAAGTATCGTATATCAAGTATTTTAAATTAAAGAACATAGCTCTAAAAATATCAGTGACAAAAGCTAGAAGTTTTGGTTATAAATTAACAGGCGATTAGAAGTCATAAGGAGGTTCTACACGATAAAGCGTGTCATGTAAATGGTAGCGCGTGACGTACCGGGCGTGGGGGGAGTGCTACCTCGGCTGGGGAGCGTCTGAGAGGGATGAGGGGCGAGGCCGGAAGTGGGGCGCGGATATCGGCCCCTTGCATTCAGCCCGGACCGTACAGCTTCCAGCTTCACCGGCGACGGGATGAAGCCCACGTCCGCGTCAAGCTCCACTTTACGACCAATCCACCAATTGTTGTCATATTTCTCCTAGAATTTAATTATACGACATGATAATGAGAATGCTCAGACAGTAGTCATAACCAAAGTGTGGAAAATCTGTTTAAGGAAAAATTCTAACTAGAAAAAAATTGAATGAAAAAATTGTTTTAACAAAATTAATGTTTAACTTATAAATTATTTCCCAATTAATTAAACGTATGTTATTTCTAATGTTACACTTGCGAAGATATATGACAATAATACAGAAAACATTATACTAATTCTAACAATTTCCAGTGGAGTCGTACCATGGCCTACAATTACATATATTTAGTCTTTCGATCAAGGACTCCTCATTTAACCAGTTGCATACTTCGTTAAATTATTGAACTGATACCATTTTTTTTCATTACGGATATCTCGCCTCGTAAGCATACCTTGATGTGCAAAAAGTCTCTTTCTTTGAACGATATTGCGCTTCCATGCACCGGTGAATCGTCGTCGATGGTGCCATCGTAAGACACGTTCGTCCGCACGGCGAACGCCACCGGCTTCGACTGGAATCATTATACATACTAATATAAAATATGTCAAACGAATTTAAATTATCACACACAGTTCTATTAATAATAAAAACCCTAAACATGATGGTAGAGTAACCTAGCTGTTTCATTTCATGATTATTCAATGATGTGGTGTTGATCTATTTTATTTTTATTTCGAGCACTTAGCGTCTGAGAATTTAATTCACATTATAAAAACCTTAGAACATTATTATTCATTTATACGATTTATTTTTTTTTTACAGTGAAGTTTAAAGAAAATCCAAGAAAACTTTTTACAAATACGTAAAAAGTTTTCTTGACCTTACGACATTCTACATCTCTGATCAAAATATGTTATGTATACAAATACATACGCCTATCACGAATGTAAGAAATAAAGCTTATTATGCTACGTCTTCACGACACATCAATTGAATCTTGAATTTCAAAATGTCATGAATTTAAAATCTTAAAAGATTAAGTCTTCACAAAGTACCTACGGTTTTTTTCGCCACAATGAAATCTAAAAAGGGACAAAATAGTTAACAAAATTCTGTAATAGAAAACCATTATTTCACGAGTACAGAACATAGGAACCTAAGTTTATAATATATGTGAATCTTTTGGCATTTCTAAATAATTACTTAAAGGGGTCATGGAAGTGAATCTCGGGGAATAATGATATAGTACAAAGGAAATAAATAAACAAAATTTCTGGAATATTGGTAGTATATTGTGCATACTTATGTCCATTTCATCATGCAGAAATTCACTTCACATATTGTATTAAGCTATTATGCACCACCTGGAGCGAATTACGCTAAAGATATAATGCTATATAATTTGATCTTGACATTTAATTATGTGGGTGTAAGATAACTAAATCCGAAGGTTCCGAAGCCCTATCACCATGAAGCCTTAGAAATATCAGACAATCTTGTAAAGGTCACTTCGCCTACTTGAACAATATAAATAGAAAGAACGGACATGATGAGCGATAGATTTATTTTAAAACATATTTAAAAAAAAACTTAAAAAACACGCTTCAGCTGTTGTTTTCATCATTAGTAGTTTTTTCAATTCATAAGACAGTATATACGATAGAGACCAGAAACAATTTATACAATTTTTGCATTTATTTCTGTTTATTCCAACTTATCACCGAAAAGGATCAGCCAATCTGAATATTTATCAAACTCACCACCGTTGTGTATGAAAATGCGAGCTATTGATAGTAAAGGCTTAGCAGCTTTATTGAGCAGATATCACCTACCCTCGCCTTATCCAGTTGCAACAGGGCTTGTGCTTCCTTCTCGCGTCTCTGAGCTTCCCTATCTTCGTCCAGCGACAGCTCTGAGGACGGCTGGGAGTAATTCGAGTCCGCTGAGCCCTGGAAATAGAAACGTCACATACGTTAACGGGTTATTTAAAACATTATTTGTTTTAATCACGAATACTATATCCGAAATGGGTTATTTAAAAGTTATTATAATTGATTAATCTATAAAATTGTAAAATAAAATAATAAATCGCGTGTATGTTTAATTACAGGACATTTTGTTTAAATAAGTGACTCTTGCGTATTTACAAGACAATTAAATACATGTCAATTCCTCATTATAAAATGTTACATAAACATACATAAACTTTAATTTTTTTTGAGGCCACACCTCATAGAGTATTTAAGTATTTTTGTAGTTGTTAGACAAAATGCTTATTTTTTTATTAGTGTTAATATGAGATATATTTTCAATTACAATAATAGTCTTATTAATTTGCTTGATGTTTAGAGACAAAACATAAATAAATATGCATTGTTATCTAGTGTACACATGTTCGTCGATAAAGCTTCCAGCCTAAACTTTTGTACGTCTCATTAACTTGTTCTACGATTAAGATATATTATCTATTCATGAGGATCACATGTGATAAGAAAACTTCCTTATACATTACATAGTCCAAAACTATAATCATTAGTGTAAATCAAATGATTTCAAAATGATTTCTTATATTATCATGCAAGACATTCATTGTAGTGTTTACCTCATATTCGAATACTTGGCTATGGTAGTCATATTTTTAAAAGCTAGACGGAAGCTTCCTGTTAAGTGTTCATCTGTTTGTTTTTAGATAATGGTTTTCATCAATCAAGAGAACTAATTTTAGAGTGGTTATGAGAAGTATTTTTAAGACAATTCTAGACGCACAAGCTTGAGGCTCGCTTGATGTTAGATTTGATTGATTATTCTATGACAGTCAAAAGTTATTTTACTGTCATGAAATGGTAAAAGAAAACCCATAGACACACATTTTAATCAATTTTGAAACCTTTTCTCAGTTATTTATTATAGTTCGACCCTTATGGATTATACTCGAAAATCACTTGTATAAATAATAATAAAAAGTGTGAGACTCAGCGGGAGTCGAACCCACCAACCCTCTTTGTGTCGGTCAATCAATCTTCAGAATTCTTATAGCGTTTTCAGATTAATAACTTTAGATATATACCACGTCCGCGTTACTTAACATTGATATACAAACAACACAAAAACAACATCCTAACTTATTTTTTCTTAAGTAATCGGGTTTTATAACTATTACTTAAGCTACAGCCCGGAACCACCCTTTTGAAACATGGACAACCATATTATACATTTATCGATATTTGGCCATAAACAGGCAAAATAAGAATTGCTTACCAGCGGCTTGTAGTTTTTCATTTGACGTGCGCGAGCCGTGCCAACTGCATGCAACGCATAAGACAAACAATCAGACACACATGCCCATCGTAATAATAATGCACAAATAAATCTGCAAATAGAATCGCATAAAATAATATATTACAACATGCATAATAAGGCAGAGGTTAAAAAATATTTTATATTAAAAATATAATTTATTTTGTGGAGTGAAACAGGGGTTGTAAGACACATGACCATGCTCATGGGTTGGATGACATCAGGATGGAAAGGAGGAGTCAAGCAATAGATGATAAATATAAAGGATAAATTGTTATGAAGCAAGCATTATGGATTTTACACATTCACGGTCGGTTATGTATAAGGATCTTTATCTTAGCCATTTTCTCAATGTTATCCTATAAGAAATATATTTAAAATGATACGTTCGTGTTACTAAATATATCTATAATAGTAAATTCTAGGTTACGTGCAGGCGCGTGATTTGGTTTCTTGAAGTTGCAACATCACGCGCTTGCGCGACTTAGGTAACGACTACATACAGCATGGTGCACTAAACTACAATACAATTACAAAGAGCACATTAAATTTATCTATTAAAATAAATGCCTGAATTATTAAATATTGTGAAAAGCATAAAACTAAATATTTCACTGTAGAATGCTTCTATTGCCTACGTTTTTACATAAATTATTTTATATTAGATAGATAATTCCACAATTAGTCTCGGAAAGTTATTTCAATTGACTTCTTTTAAGAAGCTTTAATTGGATTCGCTTATAATTTACTTAACAATTTAATCAAATTTTTGAAGCCAATTTAACCTAACAATTTTTGTATCGAAATTTGATCTTGTATAAAACGTTCGCACAACATTACATTGATTTGGTATATTCAAGCTCCTTTGATGATAGAAGTCTATCTTCTTTCTAGTAAAGCTTTAAGTTTTTCCAAACTACCGATGTATTCTAAACAGTTTACTATTGTTTTATCTATTTAGCCAGTATAAATCGATCATGTTCTAAGAGGTATGTTGGTCAGGGTTTGGTTGGCGGCAGACGGGCGGCGATCGAAGACATGACGTCATTTTATTTTATGTTCAACCCTTATGCATACACTTATACCCTACTTAAATGGTTTTTTGGGACGGAACGGAATCTTCTATACATGAATAGTACTAAATCATATTCTCAAATAATTACTACATCTACACAAAAGAAATAACAAGCTATTTGCTAAAATATCAAATGTCAAGATATTTGCGTACGGCGATATGATTTTAATTATCTACATATTAGTGCACAATTAGACTTTTAAGTAACATGTCTAATTCTAGGATATTTCAAGATTAGGCAATAAAGGAGTTCGCAATATTTGATTCTTAAACATGTCAGTTTAACTTACGACATCCTTCATAATTTAGCGATTGACTTAATTTTGTAAATAGTATGAAACATAGTTGCCGTTGATCTTGTTGCCCGCTTACTTCATAATAACAATGAATTTTGATACAGGTTTCAATATTTTTATTGAAGAGTATATCTGTATATGTTATATATACATGTTGATTAGACTTTCGAGGACATTGTTTTTCAAATAGATTTTCTCTCGTTTAATTCCAACTGTGCAAAGCAATAGCTAGTTGCAATAAACAAAATATTGTTAGATTAACTACATCAACACTAAAGTCATAAATCACAACTTTGTTTGTGTATCAAAGGAGTTACTATTTCGTATTAATAGAACTTCAGCGGATAGAGTTCGATAGTGTTATTTGAGTCATGCATTTCCTTAAATACGAATTGTTTTAGTGTATTTTTAGTCTCTATGCAAAAATTATGTTGGAAGATGATTTTCAGATACATCCGAGATCTTAAAGTAATTATACGGTCGAAAACTGAATAATTAACAATAAATAATTAATAGATCATATTGTATACATATATATAATAATACATAGGCAGTTTAATAAAGGATGAATACCTCAATTAGAATCATTAAAAGTACAACAACAAAACCCTATAAGGGGTAAATAAAATGATTAATGTATAATACCAACATGACGCCAATGGAGCCATTTATTACTACATATCATTAAAGGTACATTTGTACGTGAACAAAATGTTGAGGGGATTCATTTTTGTCGTGTCTATACGAAAAAGATATCCAAATTCATATGACTTTTCTTAGTTCAAAGATGTGATCTTATAAAGAATGGACATTTACGCGAGTGATATTTTTTTGGATTACATTTGAATTAATTTAAAAGAATAACGAAAAGATATGAATATTCTAATGCTCTCTACTCTGGACCATATCACGATATACCAGGTACAACAGTGATCAAATGTTGTATTGTATTTAAAAACCATATAGTAAATTAGTTTTCTGACGCAATGTTGAATGTATCATCGTTAGTGAAAAATCGCCAAAAGGCGATAATTTTGATAATCCGGCGAATAAGTAATTTCATCTTAACGCTTTGATTTACAATACCACCTGTATCTACCCATTCTATAGGTGTGTAGCAGATTGTAAACATCTATCAGCACATTTATTTGCTCGTTAAAGACATGATGATAGACTGATAAAAGCCAGGCCCGTTTCGGAAAACGTCACTAGTTCTATATTTAAAACAAAATCGTAGATTTTTAAAAGAGGAAATAATAAATTGTAATATTTTTAGAGAACAACTAACGGAAGATATAGCGTTTAAACTGGTAATCAATGGCCTAATCGTTATAGAAATTAATGTATACTTTGTTCAAACAAGCCTAAATAAATAATTAACTCGAGCGTGATAATTAAACAACCGAAGGAGTATCGTTACGACGATTTAGCTTGTACACAAAGAGACGTTGATATAGAACAAACTCAATTGCCGAGTGTTACTCCTGGCCGAGGCTTAGCCTTATTTACATCCAGCGCTAGCCAACAAACTGACATTACCGAGATCCATCAAAAACCTCCAAACACGACTGAAACCCATCTTCAATCACATCACTATCGCGTCACTATTGAATAAAAATACGCCCACTGCGCACGCACCTGAGCGAACAATTTGTTGTAACCGTGCCCTTGACTGTTGTAACCCATCATATTACGGCATG
The DNA here is from genome assembly GCA_025727935.1 of Hebomoia glaucippe. Classification (NCBI taxonomy): domain Eukaryota; kingdom Metazoa; phylum Arthropoda; class Insecta; order Lepidoptera; family Pieridae; genus Hebomoia; species Hebomoia glaucippe. Next base: position 812,858 of record JAOSYY010000009.1, on the reverse strand, counting down.
GTGGCTGCAAATGGTGGCCGCTTTGGACCACCAGCGGGATTCCGTCGTGGTCGGCCGTTGTGGCCACGCATGGGCCGCGCGGTCACCCCGACGGCCGCGCGAATACACACGAGTCGCCAAGTAGCGCTGTGGTTACTCGACGCCCGCACCCCGCTACCCCGTACGCCCCCCGAGCCCCGCGTACGGGTGAATGGGGTGCGCGCGCAGCGTTTGCTTTCGCAACAAGGTAAATATTAGTGAGAGTTCAATAAACATGTGTTGTTTAAAACTTACTTCAAATAGTTAATGGTTTTTATAATGCGGCCTCAGTAATAAGAAAGATAAAAATATAAAGAGCTTGTTTATTGAGCTGAATATGTGTATGCAGCTACAACAGTACTGAATGTAAATAGGTACATATGTATAAAAAAATAATATCATATTTTACGGAACAACGCTACATGAGCCGTTCAGTGCAACATCGAAAACCTCCACTATTTGAACAATTTTGAATTTAAATGTCAAACAAAGCACTTGGTATAGTCATAACTTTTTATATTTATAATAAGTTTCCTGAAATGTAAATATTAACAATAAACGGCAATTTCTTTTTACCAATAAATAATAAGTAATTTATTTCAGAAACCATATCCATTAACTCCATACTTTAATCTAAGTGTAAATCTTTTCAATAAAGCAATTATATCTTTAATTATTGGATCAACAGTAAATACACATACAAAAATATATATCAGCCTGTATTATACATATTCTAGAAGTGAAACTGTGACTATAGAAACTGGACAACAAATCGAAATGACGAATCCTCACATACAGCTCATCAAGAAGATATTATTTATAATATTGCTGATGTGTTAATTACAAATAAAATATTATAATAGAACTTCATTCAACATTAATTCTCACGGAAAAGCTGTAATAAAAATATATAATAACTAACCTTTTCTGTAATAAAAAACTTAAATATTTACAGACTGAATTCAAGAGTACCTTTATTAAATTTTTAAGTTGCTAAGTCGATTAACGCCACCAGTCACATACTTTCCCGCGAAACCAAACCGCCCCCGCCGGCGGAAGCGAGGTCCCTTGTTCCGCGAACCCATCACCCGGGTGAGCATTCGTCCCGCTCTTCAAGCGTCCACCCTAACTGCAGCAGCCCAAGCCGAGGCCGATACTCCTCACGGGGCAACCTTGGTCTAGCCGCAAATACAGGTGAGCGCTGCCGCGCTCGTCCAAAACGTCCGGTTAGTTTTAATAGCTAATATTCTAAAAACGCGAACGTCAATACCAAAAAAGTCACATACAAACTGTAACATTACTGACAATTATATTTTGGCTATTCTTTCCTATTCATTTCATATGTCTTTTCATTTCATTTATGCATTCTACATTATATATTTGAACTTATATTATAATATGAATTTTAAAAAACAATATACATTTTGTCATCGCATTTCTCAACTTTTTGTTTTATAGATTTAAGCGTGTGTGTGCGCACTGAACAATAAAAATATAATATGTTAATACGCCATCGTTAAGATCGCGATTTTATGTCAATTATGTGGTATCTCTATTTAATAACGTCTACCTAAAAATTAAGTATTATCTGTTGTGTCGTCAATGTATTCGATATTTTATTAATAATAAAAAATAAAAGAAAAAGCATTTACCTAAAGCTCACTTTTATTAAAAAGTAATAACGTTTTAATGTACCGTCAATATTATTTTTAGTTGAAGCTGTTCTACTAAATTAATATGTCGGTAGTTTTACAAAAAGCTTTAACTCCTGCCTCCATCATGAGATGAGGTCCAATATACCAATTTCTTAAACAGTCCTTTGATTGACAATATGAACAGAGATTAAGTTTGGTACTGTTTGTCAAGTAAATATTGTAGTTTTAAGCTATAACCGTGTTAAAAGCTCAGAAACATTAAATATAAGATAAGCGTCATAAATAGAGTAATGCAATCAGTCTAGATACAATTATTTCCAGAAAGGCATTTTCGAAATCTGTAGTATCGGTAAATCACTTATGGTATATCGTATCGAAATGATATAATTGCCAAGAAATTTAAACATACCTCAATAGTAGCCCAGCGATAATAAAGCTGGAATTGTGGAACAATTTCGTAGTAACTGTTTATGAAATGTATTGACATTATAATTAAGTAAATATGAACATATAATCCTTCCGTAATTAGCGTTCAAAACTATTCTGCTCCGTAAAAGGTGAAAAAGGCAAGTTAGCAGATTGGTCACAGATCAAGCAACCTTTAATAAACAGAGGTTACTATTTTAGTAAAATTCTCTCTTTCGTCCTAAAGTTCAACAAGTTAAGTCGTGTTATAAACTTAAATAGATTTTTTTTTGTATTTTGTAAATAAGTTTATATCTTCAGGAAATATTCATCAAACGTTATTTACCTATCACCTTTATTATTTTTTAATTGTAGACTTTGACAGAAGTATGAGGATGACTTCGCACTGTTACAATACAAGAACCTCAGCCATTAACGTTGACTGTTGTTGTTTGTTGAAATTATTAACTATTTTTTTTATTTTGATTCCAGCTTTTGGAAAATCATTAATTGAAGTTAAAACACACATACCCTAACACGACCTTTCCATTTATAAAGGATGATTCGTAATCAGGACGGAGTATACATTGCACTGGCAAATATTCCTTGCACTGGTATAGTACGAATTATGATCAGGCGTTCAAAAACATACATGACCATTGACCATATTACATAATATAATGTAAACGTATTGTTAGACCGGGTTAGAATCGAACCCGAAGAGTAAAGTGTGTTTCCAAGACCTGTAGACCAGTAAAATTAGGTACTATCATATCTTGCGGAAGTTAAAGTTTAAAATCACGAAATATGAATACCCGAAATGCAGTGTGTTGACAGCATAACCACTCTGAATCTTATTACAACAAATTAGAATAAAGAATTGCTTGCAGTTTTGGCGCATGCGCAGGCCTCGGATCGATGGAACGTTGACCCAATTGTGACGACACATTTAGCGTCATATGCCTACGTTGCGTCTAGACAACAGACTACATACAGATTAAAGAATATAATCTGTGGGTTATTCTCTAGAACCAGTTAGATGCGCAACATCTCTAATCAATATGAGATTTTTAATCGCAAAAACTAAAACCGTTTCCGCGTCTAATATATATAAAATTGTGGTTGGACTCTTCCCTCCAGAATCATAAATTATTAAAGTTATTAGATATAGAAAATCGAATATAGATTTCTAAGCATCTCTTAAAATTAAAATTTAGGGCCCAGATTTCTTTGATAAAATCTTTTAAATCAATGTAATCAAATTGGAATTTACAGGTTATATATTATATCTAACAATAAATCTGTTAGATATAATATAATAGATGGAGACATGGAAATGCCAATGGTAACTGTTTGAAAACCGTAGGTGATGGGCCCAAGGAAGGAATAAACATTTTATAAATATTTTTAATTGTTCTATTTACTTTTATTAATCTTTGAATATTAATTATGTTTATGGACAAAATCAATACGAACCCTTGTAAAACCATTGTTAATGACTATTGGTATAACAAATACATTCTTATATCTTTCAGAATTCAGAAGAACTGTAATTTCTCTCAAAATTAAGAATTGATGACATCACGTTGTTTGCCCGCGTATGAGTCAAGGTCCATTCATGAAATTATATCGATAATCGGATCTGACGTCGTTGATAAATGCCAGCCCAGTTTTTCACTATGACTGTAGAAATTATGAAATCTATGATGTTGATGGCTTAGAGCTTATATGCTATTGAATTTCGTTATCTTAAAGGAATGTCAAAAATTATCAAAAGAACACTTATAGTCTATTTAACAAAAATTATTGACACCGATAGTGTAGGTACTCCACCAGTAAGTACACCTGATGGTGAACCAAAACTTTGCGGGATCTTCTATAAATATGTCCGGTAACTTTAAAGAGTTAAATGGATGGAATAATCTAAATTCTGATCAAAAAATTGATTTAAAAGAAGGAAGATCCATGATCGAAGAGATGAATTACGTAATAATTTTAAAAAGAAGTAATTAAAACTAACGAATATATTCAACGCTCTGAAGTTACGGGATATAGTAAGTAATTGGTAATTTAATATACAGTAGAAACATAAGTAAATCAGATATAAGTCAGGTCATAATTCTATTATAAATCGTATTTATTATCCACCAAAATGGGCCTGAAATCACAAATCTCTACTAGATCTAGAGAATTGCAGTGGGCTGTGTAAACGTTTGAAGTGCAAACACGAATTGGAGTGCCAAAGTAGCAGAAACATTGAGATTTGTTCTGCTAAATGTATGATTGGAAGAATGTTTTACTGATGAGTCATAAAATCGGGATACCGCGTTGTATACGTACTTTCATCTTTATATTATCTATAATAATCTATCCGTATTGTGTAAGACGTTCAAAGATATATTATTTAATATTAAAATAAATTAATTTTACTATACTAATAAAACTATCTTTATATTCCGAGAAATCTATAGGTTCGTTTCGAGTATTATTAGTAGCTAATATATTCGAAAGCCCAGGACATTTTTAAGACACTTGTATATCTTTACATGTTAACATCCTCTTGCCCCTGAACATCATACTTACTATGAGGCAATGTAATACATAAAATAAACCTTGATCATGACATAGTAATATGGATGCATTACTAAAGCAACTGGCGTACATCCAAATACATTACTATATTTCAAAAAGTGCATCCGATGCTAATGCATAATATAATAATTTCTATGTATCGTGATAGTTCATCGTTTATGTTTATATTTTTTTCGTAATTATAAAAATTCGCTAAGAAGTGGTTCTTATCAATAAAAGTTAATTTTATTATCTATAAATGTATAGAAATAATAAATATGTAGAAATATAAATCAGTAGAAATCATATGTCTATTTTCAATTAATTTATCCAAATGATATATAATTATCGACAACTACCAGTAGAAATGGTAGACAAAGTCGACATGAACACGAGTTACAGTGGCAGGCAATAGTTAGTCAGCCTATATTTCTTTAACGACATACTGAACATTTTGCCAGAATTTAAAAAATAAACGGAGTAACCGCCGACTGATACACTGAAATCGTTATTGTCACCTTTAAAAAAACTCTGCATAAAAATTGATTTTCTTTTAAGAGACACAATGCGACATACAGACACGCCGAACTTACAAAAAGTCATCGATGAAAAGGGTTTGAGATCCAATGGTAGCCACATAATGTCTTTAACAATATAAGGAATAATAATTTATTTTACGTATTTCCTAATTGATTTTTGCATCCATGAAAGTATTAACAACTTATCGTATGAATTTTTAATAAGTCAAATCATTTCTCTTGGTCATTGGGCCTAAAATAAACTTAACCTTACTATCAACTATGATTAGATAGTAACATTCACTCCCTTTTATTTGAGTAAAATGTGTTTCATTCAAAGAAATGGTTATGAGAGAATTATAATTATCAATATTTTAGTAGATGAGTAATTAATATATTATATTCCAATCGTAAGATTAATTACATACGTAGCCAATTGCGGTTTTGCAGTCTTGGCCGCCTTAGGCTCCAGGCCATGTACCAGTCGCCCTTTCTTAACCCTCCCACCATATTGATATATATATACTATTCTAGAATTCTTACGTCCTTTGAATTATTTCTTGCTATCAGTGAATTTTTTGTCACGATTGGCCGCCCCTAATATCTGGCCCTCCTATAGGGCAAATCCGCCACTGTACTTAGCAGTATCTGTTATGACGGTTTTTCAAGAATCTGCAATAAACTATGCGAGGTCAAAATATGGTGTCTTGATTTTATTAATTTATTTTCTTTTCATTATGCTTACTACCTATAGCACAAGCATTTTAGTTATCATAACTTTTTAGGAATAGTTAATTTCCGTGCTTACAACGAATCATACAAACGTATTATACAAAGCGAATAAATGTAGAAAAGTAAAAAATGTGTTGTAAACGTATAAATACATGATCATTCAAATACTAATGCTAGATCGTTCAATTCTCTAAATTTGACCTTAATTTATAAGTCAGTCAATTTCTTTTGTAAAAAATATGAATCATATTGACTACATCAATGATATTTTACCGAGCGCGCAATAGAGATTCAAACTTGTCGCTTTACGTCTCAATTTATAGATTTTTTTCAATTATTATAAATGTTTACAATCGATATGACGTATTTAATTTCTAGTTGTCATAAAAAATATAAACATTTTGACTGTCAAACTCGCGATTACTCAAGTCGAGCAATGTTACAAATCTGAGCTGTCAAACAACTATTTTCGTCATAAACAGATGTTCGATAGAACCTACCCTTCGCTTCCGCAGGCCATAGCGCTGCCGTTTGAAATGGTCCATCCTTAAAGCCTTCGTCATGATGTTAGCATGATAACACCTCTTATCACTACACTTAAAACCAAAATGGTTTTTATAAAGACGTCCAGCGCGGGCGCAAGTTGCCAGCCACTTGCTATGTTCCCGAAATAGCATCGAGTAACCGCGCTCTGGTTTAGCGTGTAAATTCCGACAATGCATATTTACATTGAACATTTAAATAAGTAAAAGAAACAGCTTTTCATTTCCCGCATTACAAAGTGATTTTCAATTCGAATTTATTTGCTTTGAATGAAACGTAACACGTGCACAACTCAATAGACTTTAATAATTTAGTGAAAAAAACTAATTGTATTTATTAATTGTATAAACTTTTGTATAAGTGATACATGTATAAAATACATTCTATTTACCAAATAGATTTTAATAACTAGCTAAGAGTACTACTAATTTTCATACATTAAGTACATCTATTATCAATTCATAATTTTTAGCATATAAAAATGTAATAATTAATTAATCAATGTATTAAAAACATATCGACAAACTCGGCAATAAAACGAAATGTCTCCGCTGCGGCCACTGACACTCTACGAGTTAAGCTATTTTCATACTTAACCGAGTGGCAAAAGACACATTTTAAATATAATTTAGAAATTTTACACTTGCCAAATCACTAGCTTCCTGCTAACATTGGTCAATCCATCTTTAAGGCCTGGCCATGCACCTATTGTAATCTTTACACTATACTATACTCTACTCCCTGCTTTATTTTTCATAATAAAATAGTTCTAAGATTAATCTATATAAAAAAATCAATGTTACTTTTTATAGTCTACTTATAAATTAATTCTTTTAGCTCTCGGAGTGGTGACTCGAGAGTTTGATTTTTTAATTTCTGACGAAAATACAGATAGATATATTTTGACACCCCTGTGTGCGTGAGTTTATAGGATCATAGCTGCAAAAACATAATATGTTGATTTTGATTTGAAAGAAAACAACTAAGATGATTCTTATTTATATTTTTGTGCCGAAAGTTACATAAAATTTTGATTTGTCATTATTCATATATTTTTTCATTTCCTTTACTAAATGCGTATTAGGGATAATTTTAGGATGACAAATATCCATTTAAGGGATATATAGTTACTGGATTTCAATAACACCCTAGGTTTTTGATAAATGTGTCATGATTTTTTTACTAAATGTTTCGAGTATCCAAGATATGATTTACTTTAATGAAAAATATGCTAAAATTTAATGCATATTAGCGCCCTCTACAGTACGCATAATCAACTCTTATAATATTTTATGAACATTTAACAACTATCCAAAGGTATGTACTAAAAAATACAAAATAGTGCCACTAGGTGGCAGTTTCCATCAAAACTTTTATAGTCTTGTTCATTTTACTATTCTAGATGTCGCTATAAGTATTGTACTGTAATTTGACATTCCTGTAAATATTATTTCAAATAAATTAGGTAAATATTGGAGAATGGCCTTGTATGATGTACAATAAAATCAATTACTTGTATTACGAAGTTCATTTTAAAGTAACAAACGAAGAGAACATAACCTGCGACCAGCATAGTTAATAATATTCTTCCTTAGCTTTTTAGGGTTTGCTACTTGCTTCATTATCCATAAGAAATAAATGAGGATCAATGAATGTAAACATATATATGTGGCTTAGTATAATAATTTTTATAAGAATCAGAAGGAAGAAAAAAATAAAATGAAATAATAAAAAATAAAATAAAATCACCTTCGAAAAGATGTTAACTGTGTTTTAGTCATTATTTATTTACTAGTGTTTCATTTAATAAATACGAGAAGTTGTTTGATTTATCGGTATATAGTCCAAAAATATTTTATTGTAGTTGCAGTTGGTACTGGAAAGAATAAGGGGTGTCATTTCTGATATCGATAATAAAGTTTAATAATGACCATTTGAGTTCTATACGCCGCTTACAAGAAAACCTTTCATAATATGTAAATGTATGAAAAATAAATTAAAATTTAAAAAACACAGTTTACCACCAAAAATAATAAATTTTCAAATCACCTCACAAAGTTCCAAACGATTCTACTATCAACCGATCTCTCTCTCTCTCTCTAT